>VDFB02105785.1:355215328-355270780 GCA_007258455.2 Sequoia sempervirens
CTCATCCCCCCCTAAGACACAAAAAAAACCTAAATTTTGGCACTTCGAAGCTCGAGTTGAGGATGAAAATGGTGGAATCTTCACAAACCCAACTGGAATCAGGTAGTCCTTGGAACGAGCTATCCAATGAATATAATTTTAATATGTTTTGGTTTTATTATGTATTTGTTTTTTAGTTTTATTAAACATAGGTTTTTCATTGAAAATGAAGGTCTTTGTTTTGCACATGTGGAAAAATAGCAAATTATCAATTTTTTTTTGAAAAATATGAGTGCACCAAATATTGAAATCCAACAAAAAAAAATGAATTTTGATATATACAAAAAAAGTTACGTGTTATACGGTTGCACTATGTCTAAATTATAATTGGTTTGACTTCACAACTTGATTAAAGAAAAATATTCAATAAAAACTATCTAACCAAGTGGAAGCACTAGATTATCGAGGAGTTACAAATCTAAAGTTGAAAGAGGTAAAATTTTATCATGATGGAAAAAAAGTTATGCATTATCGATGTGTGTCACTTTTTAAAAATGTTGTTTTTGAAAAAAATCAGTTTTGTGGGAGATGGAAAAAGTGCAATTTGATTCCAAAAATTTTGAAAAAAATATTTTTAGAATCTACATACAAAATGTGACAAGACTCTAGTTTGCATCATCTTCAAATTCCTCACGGTTTAGCCGCTATAGTTGCCTGAATGTGAATATTTAGTTAAAAAAATAATTTTAGTGTCCAGTTTGGCCAAAAATTGCAAACCACTATTGTGGGATCCCCCTAAGACATCTAATAGGGTTTACCAAATATCACCATACCTTTGCATCGAGCCTCACAACATTTAATTTTTTTATAGAGAATTTGTCCAAATTAGCTCTCTGTCAAACCATGGAATCAGATATGCATTAAATGCATTTCCTTCTTTGATCGATCTAATCCTGATCTTCATTGACATGGCTATCTGTGCCACCACTTAGAAGATCAAATCTTCATCGACATTGGTGGCATGTATAGTTGGACCAACTAATTATTTTCCTCTATGTCGATTACCAGTCGAAACCCTATTTACATAGACTTAGTCGTTTGATATCTTCACGTTTGAAGCTAGGCCATCAATCTCATCACTTTGTACCATGATCCAGTGTTCCTTGTTCATCATCACACCTTTAAATCATCACTGTCATATGAGTCTTCCTTTAAATCTCCATGGTTGATCATCATTCATCAGGCATCGTTGTAACTCATATGACTTTATATCTTCTTCATCGATGTGATTTCATTCCACGATCATCATCAGATTGATATCTAAACGATCTACACCATCCCCTACTATATCGCTAACAAATGACACGGGCCCACAAAATCTTAGTGGGCAAGCGAGCAACTACCATCTATCCACCTTTGACGTCATCTTCATTTGTTCATTGACCATCATGAGAATCATCCTATCACTTCGCTTCACAACAACGATGTGAAGCGACCAAGTGATATGTCACCATGTGTTCGGCTTGCATCATCATGACCCACGACCAACTTTGTGCACCGTCCAATCAACACCCTATTTGATCTCCACCATTCCCCACTCCCCCATGAGGTATAGACGGGGTCCCACCATAGGTGCCACAGGCTAGCGAGCACCATCAGATCTTCTTGATCGTAGCTATTGATCATACACCAAACACTCATCACCATGTCAAAGGGACACTAAAACTACTCACTTCGATATTGTGTTATCTCTTTGATATATCTTTCCTACCTTCCACATTGTCTGGTTCCACCATCTACATCAACAATCATTATTCATCCACCGTGGATTAATCTCCACTATTCCCTGCTACCTCAGGGGACTTAATCGAGACCACCACAAACTTAGAGGGCTGGTGGGGAGGCCGTTAGATCTTGCTGCCTCAACCAACACTATCGATCTTGCCGAAGGAAAATATTTACATGATACATGAAATATTAAACGTGGCAAATATTTTCTCAGTTGATAATTGCAAGGAAAGGGGCTGGTAACGCTCATGACACCATAGGCTTAATTTATGACTTAAGCTACCTACAACTGTTGAATACAAGTCACCATCAAATTAGAAACTTTGTTTTGATGTCATGACTGCACACCCTTAGGGTTTAACTGCCAAACCCTAAAGCATCCAAAGAGCACAAGTAATTCAATTTTGAGTGCATTATACATCCTCTGGACTTGCACTATACTTTTCTGAGAAGCTCTCAAAAAACCCATGTCAAATCTGGCCTCTATTTTCACTTTCAAACACCTAGAAGAACCTTTTGCAACATCATGTAAATATTGCATGACAATAATGCAACATTTGAGCAATTTTGTAGCATTTGCATAAACATGCTTCTTTCTTCATCATTCTACACCAACTCTTCCAAACATTGATCCTCTAGTCTTCATGGCATCCAAGCACACCACTGAATTGCCTTTTTGCATCAATGACACCTTTTTTCATCATGCCAACAATTTTCCCTTTAGGATCAATTCTATCTCACTTCTGATCTCTTCTTTGACATCAATGACACTCTTACATTAATGCCAACATCCTCCTTTATATGATTAACTCCATTTCATCGCTGATCTCTCCTTTTGACATCAATGACAACAATATGCCAACATGAACTTGACCTCCTTATGCCTCCACTTGTCCTTGTTCCTATAGAGTAACACTACATTCAAGTGTTCCTCTCTAATTCTACATCTAAGAGGCTGAATTTATAGACTTGTGAAGGCATCTAATATACTTAACAAGGCACCCAAAGATGACCTTTCATTCCAAACGTCCCCAACCTTTGGATTACCTCCTTGGAATATGAAAGGACACTGATTTTGGCTCCAATACTTTCCCTCCAACTTGGGCGTCCAAACTTGAGAAGATAAACATTACATTAAATGTACTAAACAATGGAAAACCAAGTGACACCTATTGCCTCTTTCCAAGCACCTACTTGGAGAATCCCAATAGTCACTTATTTATCATTTACTTTATCTTTTATTATCCCATTATAGGTGTCCACATGTGGGGAAAACAATATTAAATATTTATGTCCACAACCCATGCTGCTAATGGACCCATCACCCCCGATGAGTATATTACAAAATATTTCCCCAATACACCTTAAGTGCTTAGAGACACTTTCCAAGGATGTTTAAACCATTATACACGACATAGGATTTACAAGGTGGATGACACCTAATACTAATAGTTTACACAGTGAAACCAATGAATGATCACAATCTGTTCAATCATCTTGCACTCATTTTCTTGCAAATCGCACTGTCGATGGAGAAAAGAAGCTCAGTAAACTTCAAATAAGGATACCCTTCAATGTAATACAAATAAATGTTTAACTTTTAAAAAAAAAAAATGATTCCTTTTCAAAATATTTTATTAATTTAAATGATACATAATATTATATTTTAAAATAATAAATAAATTATTTTTATTATTTTATTAAAAATATAAATTTATATATTTTTTATATTTAATATGTACAATTAATAAAATATTTTATTATAGAAAAAATTATTTTAAAAAATAGAAATAATTTTTTTTTTTTATCAATTTATATATTTTTTAAAATATCAAATGAAAGATATTGAAATAATCAATCCCTCATAAAATTTTCATAAGGGTGACCATCAAATTTCAGGCCCACTAATGCCTATGTAGGCGTACACGAAATCACGTGGAAGAAACATAAAAACATGTAACCATGTGAATGGATGAGAATTGTGTCTAGGGGAGAGGACCCAATAGTTGAGCATGTTTCAATAGTTGTGATACTAGTTGTTTACATAATGCCCAATAGTTGTGATAGTAGTTGTTTATATAATGTCCAATGGTTGTGACTTGACTACTCATAATTAAACATAATGTATTCCTTTGATCTAAAAAGCAACCAATCATGTGATGCCACTTCAGTTCTCAACTAGCCATCATGTGAATGCATAAGTACTGGTCTCACTTTTTTTTTGGGCCTTTTTGAACACCTTGACAAAAAACATGCTGATGTGGCATCATATTTGATGATGTGCCCTGAAACAAAGTTATAAGCAGGGGATTTGCCAAGTAAGCTGCTGGAAAAATTGGAAGTTTAAAATTTCTATGTAAGATTTTCAAAAGTGCAAAGTTTGGGTGCACAACTACTGAATCCTCTCCCCTAAAGCTTTGCAGAAGAAATGCAGATTCTTGTGAGAGGTGGACCCATCTCGTACAGAAAGCACGTGAAGGTGAAAGACAAAAGTGGTACGGTGGATGAAGATAACAAGCTAAAAGAGTGATATTTATGGAAGAAGACAAAAGAGACGGATAAAGAAGCATAAATAATGGAGTGGACTGCCATCACAGTTGAAAAAAGAGCAGCGGAGAATGGGACCATGGTTATACGTTTGCCTCCAAATTTTCACTTCTCATTTGTTCTGAAAAGAAGTGACAATGAGTTATTTGCGTACGAAAGCGCGTGGATAAAAGGTTGAATGATGTGAAGGGTAGACAGAGAACATGTGAAAGACAGAAGTGAGAGTCGGTGATGAAGATAAAAAACTAAAACGCTGACATTTATGGGCCCGTTTCGTATAGTGGGCAAGGTGAAATTAATATGTTCAGTAATGAACTCTCCCATATATCATTACAAGCCAATTCAGAGGTCTACTGATATACGAACACCATCACCCATTCTTCCCGCCCGCAACTTCTCTCGGTACAAAAGTCCTATTTGCCCATGCATTTCGCACAAATAGCATACTCACAAAGTGAGCAGTAGATATATTTTACTGCAACTTTCAGACTACATAAGGATTAATTCAACCACTACTAGAAGTGTTAATAGTTGGAGTGCGTTGCAAGTGACCATTCTTTCTACTTACCTAGTTTTTGTCAATTTTGAAAATGTGGGAGGGTGAAAGTCATGGAATTTAGTTTTGTTTTTAGGAGGGAAGAAAATCTAGTATTTGAGAATGTTTTAATAATTGTCATAGTATTTGTTGATTTAAAATCTAATATCTTTAATAATATAGTATTAATAGTTGTAACTTTAAGTTGTTAGCGTTGATCATGATTACTCATAATTGAATGAAATGTATTCCATAGATCTAAAAAGTAACAAATGAAGTGATGTCACATCAACACAGCAATAAAATATGACTGTGCACAAATTTCAATCTAACTTCTTCTTGGGATCCTTAT
The DNA here is from genome assembly GCA_007258455.2 of Sequoia sempervirens. Taxonomy (NCBI): domain Eukaryota; kingdom Viridiplantae; phylum Streptophyta; class Pinopsida; order Cupressales; family Cupressaceae; genus Sequoia; species Sequoia sempervirens. Next base: position 355,220,530 of record VDFB02105785.1, read on the forward strand.
GGATATCTCAACAGAAAACACTTTGATGTGGCACGTTATTTGATAATATGGACCTAAAACCTTAGTTATAAGTAGGAGACTTGTCTTCTTCTTTTTTTTTGGATTGAATCAATGCGAATAAATTACAATAAGAGAAGACAATTGAAGGTTGCCAAAAGAGAAGAATTACAAGGAAGTCTAACAACTACACAACATATAACTAACAACTCTAATAATAAGAAATGGTTGAATACATTATCATAAAACCACAACCATAACCTTGACTTATGAACAACATTCAACTCTAAATTTAAACATACATTGCACCTGCAAGGAACATAGAGAATCTTTTACATGAAGCTGAAGCATTTGATATTTGATCTCATTCAAGTGGTTGTTGATCTTCACCTTTTCTTTGGGCACGCCTTGCAGTTGAGAACACAAGACAACAATTTGGAAGATAACGTCAAAGTAAAACTTTAGCATTTCCGCTTCCTAGTGCACATTATGCTTTGCAAAAACTGCCAAACATTGACTTTTCCAAATATTAAGTAAAATAACATGTCTCATAGAATCAACCACAACATTTCTATGCAAACCAAAATCCAATATTATTTTTTTCCAACTTAACTTATGCTTAAAAATAGTTGGGAGAAATTTAAAAATAGCATTACATTTCCTCTTTGTTCAAGAACAATCCCAAAAAATGTGTTTCAAACTTTCATTGTATTGATAGAAGGGGCATTTAATAGGCTGCACCATCAGACATCTTAACTTGTCACCAACAAGTAACTTGGAGTGTAAAACCTTCCATGCCAAGATTTGAGCATTTGCCTCAACTTTTGACCTCCAAATCTGAGCACTCAATCCCTTCCAAGTCTTTTCTTTGAAATTAAAATTTCATTTCCAATTAGGCCTTAGAGCTAAGTACAACGAAGAAAGCATGCTAAGATATATCTTTTTTAAATGAAAGTAACAAAATTGAACTTTTTTCAGCCATCGCCAATCCTTGAAGGCATTACAATGCAAGGGAGTGTAGAGTTTTATAATCAGATCCATGGGAACCAAGGCTCTCACAAAAATAACAAAACTTTGAAGCTTGTCATTTAGAGAAAATTTATTCTTAATCATATGCCATGCAACCCAATCAAGAGTATTAAAGTCCCATAAATCACCAAACTGTTGAATCCCTTTATTAAATAACTAAAGGGCATGTCTCGGAAAAGCAATATCAAGAGGTTGACCTTGATACTGAACCATCTTGTTCCACCAAATGGATGAAACACCAAAATTGAACCCATGTTGTAAAGATTCACTTTTCCAATTTAAGCAATTGCAAACCAATTGCCAAGCTTTCCATATGGACAACAAGGGGAAGGAGGCCTTGAGTTGAAAAAAAGAGCAAGCAATATTTTATCAATACATCTAACCGGTTGCCATTTTTTTTAATAACAACTTGTATGATTTGATAACAAATCAGGATCTTCCAAGGCTCATCTTCAACAACAACTCTAACTATCCATGTAGCAGCCAACCAAACTCCTTGGGTTTGGGGTCCAACAACCCCAACCCACCTCTTGATTTAGGTTGGATGCAATGTAGCCAAGAAGTTGATTTAAAACCAACATCACCATTCCAATTAGACCAAAGAAATCGCTTAATGATTTTGATTAGATCCTCATAGCCCTTTTTTTATGGCATCCAACAAGAGGAATAATACATGAGAGGCCAGAAATATATGATTCACCACTTGAATCTTTCCAACTAGAGACAAAAATTTATTCCCTAAGAGAAAATCTTATTTTTCAACTTATCCAGAAACCATTTCCACATATCAGAAAGTGTAACACCAAGCCTAAAGGGAATCCCCAAGTAATGAGAAATTTCTCCATGTTTAATTTGTTTCCATTCTTTTGGTATCCACTCCAGAACAGGATCAAATCTTACTATTAGAAATTAAGTTTTGTGATGAGGCAATTTAGAACCAAAAACAACACAATAAAGTTCAAGCACCCTCATCACACTATGAATCTCTTCTTCATAATTTTGAAGAAAAAACATGCTATCATCAGCAAAGTGTGAGTTAAGCACAACTACATCATTTGGTATCAAAACACCCCTTATTAAATGCATTTGGTTGTACTTTTGAAGCAAATACCCAAGAGCATCAGCAGAAAGCACATAAAGAAAGGGTGATAACAGGCAACCTTGTCTTATAGAATGTTGCAAGGGAAAGGAATTTGATAATTCCTTGTTAACCACTAGCTGAGCATTAAAGCATCCTTGAGCAACATTTGGATATGTTTGCAAATATGAAGACCAAAACCCAGCCAATGAAGTATTTTAAGAATAAAACTAGACATCGCATTCTATCATAGGCTTTATCAAAATCAAGCTTCACAAATAAAGCATTTTGACCTAATTGCTCGAGCCCATTCAATAGTTTCCCATGCAAGAATCAAGTTATCAAGGATAAATCTCTCTCCAAGGAACCCATTTTGTTTTGGTCTAACAATCTCTTTGACCATCAGCTTAATTCTAGAAGCAGTAGCTTTAGCAAGGGACTTGCCAAGTAATTATAAGTAATTGAGAACAATTTGAAATTGCCAAATAAGATTTAGAGAGATGTGAAGTTAGGATTCTAAACTACTTGGATCATCTCCCCAAGTTATTAAATTCAACTTGTTGCTTTTTCTTATTTAAAATGTCATAGTTTATAGGGTTTCATATAATTTGTTTGAAAAAATTACTATGAAATTTTTTTGGTTGTTTTAAGACTTGAAAATCTACAACCTAGTTTATTTCTTCTAGTTTACTAATATTTTAAATTTTATTAAAAAATAAACCCTATAACCTAGTTTATTTCTTCTGGTTTTTTTCTGCTTAATCCAATATTAAAAATATATTTTAAATTCTAGTTAAGAGTCATTTTACTTTATTTTTATTTGAAGCCCTATAAGAGGTTATAAGAGAATATTGTCTTAGAATATTTTATGATAATCAATTATATGATTTTGATAGATAAGAAATTCTAACCAATTCTATTTTCTAAGGGCACTCTTGACCTACATTTTTCTTTTACCTATAAAAAACCAATAATTCTCAACCCCCATCAATTTTAATCCCCATAATCAAGAATCCAAGTACCCACCAATTGCAGCCCAAAAAGAAAAAAAATAAAATAAAACATTCAAAAACCTCCTTGAACTTGTAATAGAATAGCAAGATTAGAATTAAAAAAAGAAGAAGCTAAATTAAAGGGGAAAAAATGTACTTGATGAAAACCATCAGTGTAAATTCTCACGTCTGAAGAAAATATGTCATCCACCATGGAAATCAGTAAGTAACCCGTCAAACTCCCTAAAGAAAGGAAAATAAAATAAAATAAAAATTGACAATATTATTGTGAGTCCTCCCAATATCAAATAAAAACAAATTGACCTATGAAAATGTCAAAGTCCAATCTTTTGCATTAATTAGAAGCATGCAATAAAATAGGAAAAAGTCAATTCATCACATCAACATAATTATCAGGGTCCCACTATAATGCTACATAGTAATTGAGTAACTAGTAGCCAAAACATATATAGGCTTATAAAAAAGACCTTCCATTTATATTGAATATTTGTATTATTAAAAAATAAGTGTCTCAAATGACAATCTCTAGTTGAAACTATTATTGACATTGATTACAAGTATGTTGTGTAGAATAATGTTATTATCAAATGGACAATTGCATAGAATAAAAAAGTGTACAATTGAGTATGAATGCAATAGATTAAGTTAAATTAATAAGACTATTCATAATTATTATCCAATAGAATTGTAGATAAATTAATTTTGATATTTAAAAATAAAATTGAGAAAAATTATACATTAAAAAATCTAATGAACCTATTTTAATTATTCTCTCTCATTGAATAAGTTGTTACCAACTAATAAAACCTAGTGAATGCATTAGAATTCCTACCTTTGATAGGGACTAATAATATTGAAATACTTGAGCAACATGTCCCTTTCTTTTTTATTATTTTTATTATTCTAATGATTAGGGATTATGCATTTTTTTTCTATCTTAACAATAATGCATATTTTAGGGAACAAAATTCCATTAAAGATATAAAGACCAACTAATTTAAAATCACCTTATTATTACATATAGATAGGTTTTACAATTAATACATCAATGTTTCCCAACAAAAGTCTTCATGTTTTATGAAAAATGAAGAAGAAATAACTAGCATACCTTCAACTAATAAATTGGTCAATTAAGATCACTATAAATAATAAATCAAGATTCTCTTTAAATAATTTTTTTCGAGATGATAAAATGACCAAATTATATTTTTTTCATTAGTTATCATCCATATAAATTGTAATTCAAATTAAAAAAAAATTAAATCTACAAGTTTCCAAATGATCTACAATAAACATAATTAACCTCATGATTTATAAACCCACCAATTTATATAGATATGTGAGTATCATGATCTCCTTCATATTGTAAGAAGAAGATAAGGAAGTTTAATAGTCTTACAATTTTAGGTCTAACATATAGAGATGACATGGATTAAGAGAACATGCAATTTGGCATTGACTGTTTCACTTGAACTAGAGAATAAGTTGGGCCTACCATAGTAACCATATTTCCCTATAGTGATGATGCATATAAATTTAAGTGGCATTGCATGGGTTTGAAGGTATATTTTGAGTGCTTCAATATATTCAATTACTAAAAACATCAGCCTCGTTACTCTATATTATACTAGTAAACTATTATACTTCTTAGTTCTAAAAGGAAATAAGTATCAAAAAGAAAATTTTCCCTTATATATCAAATAAAAGGAATTATTAAATTATAATAATCATTGTAACACAATAAAATTTACACACTTCATCACTGAAGACAACTATAATGGTAAGATATAGTGACATGTCAATTTTCTCTTGACTTAATCAGTTTAAGGAATGAATATTTATAATATGAATTAGTGTTAGATGTCACAAGGAAGATCTTAACTAAATCATTTATTTTTCATACAAAAGTATATAAGGATGTGATCATTCCATTTAATTATTCTATCACTTCACTTTATATGCACACTACAATAATCAAGGACTCATGTCACTTGGCCAAATTCCTAGAAATTTAAAGGACTTAAACAATACATAGTTCTTCTACAATTTAGTTCTAATTATTAAGAAAATAATGAGAGTTACAACATATATATTACTAGATTATAATTACAAAATAATATTCAATCATAAAAGATTTCAATCCTTTTCCACGTTTTTAGATCTCACAAAAATCTTTAGTCTAGAATTTAGGAAATTATATATAAGCACATGTATAGTGAAAAATGGATGAAATTTACAACACAAGGTTATAATGCTTAAGAATATCACACTATACCCTTTTAATCAATTTACATAATTCCATGTCACATCCCTCATTGTAGGAGGATCGGAAAATAAATTTAAAACAAGTTGAAATTTAAAAAATGGATCAATAGGATACAATTTAAAGAGGCATGGGCACCCAAAGAAAATAAGATGGAAGGGACAAGAGGGATGGCACATACATGGGTTACCAAACACAAGGTATGGGTATCCATCAAAGGATAAATAATAAAGTGATTTTATTAGATGGGTAGTTGGCATTGCCCATTGAGGCATGGTGTGAATCATTTCTCTATAGGACGAGTATGCTTATGTAAGTAGGAATTACCATGATATTAATTATGGTGACTATGTTTGGTGATGAAGGTTTTTCCTTTGATAATTAGTGTCTCTCTTTCCCTCTAATGGTTATTGTTGACATTGAGAATAACAGAAAGAGGTGGGAGGGTTTCCACTTGAGAAATTTGAGTCACTATACAAGTGAGTGCATAGAGAAAGAGAGAGAGATAAATGCCCATAAATGTTGAAGGAGATCGTTGGCAACAAACACCTCTCTCTAAAGTACTCTATTTTACCAATGTAATGACCACCCCTAGTTACTACCAATTATTTTAACCTCATAGCAAGGTTAATAGCTCTATGCCACAAATTTAAAATATTCATTGAATAAGAAAAGCTATCCTCAAGGGTTCATTCAAGACAACCTTGCCTATGTATCCATTTTTTGGGAATCAAAGGCACCATAGTTAACAAGAAAAATATAAAGACTTCATCCATACTACTCACATGATATCTTCATCCTCAATCATTAATTGGTCTTATTCTCCTAATTTAATCCACATATAATAGCATGATACCTAACACTCCCAATCAAATGGTAGTTCGACACTAGCATCAATGTATGAACAAATCAATTCATATATACATAATATTTACACAAAGTGATTAGTTCATGCACACAACACATGTACATGATCTGAATAGCTCATGCATACATCACATATACATAATGGAACTAACTTAGGGACTTGTCACATATACATAGTAACCAACTATTGAAAAAGGAAATGGTTACAATTTTACTACCAATATCTTGTCCTTTTCCTAGCTCATTAAAATATATTCCATTACTTATACCCTAGCTATAAAGGGAATATATGTGCATCCCATATTGCACAATGGTCTTAGCTTTTTTATATTGATCAATACCAACTATGATAATAGGACAAGCATCTTATGCTACTTTTTGTCATCACTAGCAAGGTTATAAGTGTAACAACATACACTACGTAAGGACACTAATTAAGTTTACATATCCCATTAAGCCTCCAATACATCTTACAACTAAATAAATATATTTAGGATTTCATATGGTTTTACCTTGCTTAATACTAGTGTATGGACTATCAATCATTTAGAATGATTTAGCAATAAAAACCTAGAGAACCATACCTCAAGTAAACACCAAATTGGGATAACACACATATCTAAAAATGTGTTATAGGTTTTTACAATTTTTGTGATCACCTCAATATGAGTGGCACAAAAGTTCCTTTCTCAAAACTAGATTTGATGTAAACAAATCATCTCCTATAATATCAATCTCAATTTAGCACTGTGACCTTTATAAGGTTTTGAAATGTTGGTATAAAATATGTGGTCATAAGGGTTTACACCCTAGTCTAGATAATATGGCTACGTTACTCCAAATGGATTTATTACACTATACAATAGTCCTATAGGCCTTGGGATCAAAACCCAACATGCATTTAATATATTGAACCCACATTAGTTGACCTCTATGGAAACCCATATGCATAAATCAATATAAACTTATAAAATAATTAAATTTTATTCACTTCATTCAATTATTATTTGAAAACATATTATTTAATAGATAAAAAGTAAACCCATCTAGTAGTAATATTAATCAATATGCTACTTTTTATTTCATAACATTTGTGCATATTACCAATCATAAATATTAGAACACAATTATCCACCAAACATATTTAAAGGAACAACAACATACCATATTTCATAATAGCTACCATTAATTGCTTATAGCTGACAAAGACCATCATAAGGAACTCAATCCTAAACTAAGTCACACTTATCCAAATGCATATTATATAGTAGGAAGACCATCCATTACTAATAAGAGGCATTCACTCCCTCATATCATATTGGAATTTTTTAGCATTGAATCAATAAATGAAATTTAGTAGGCTTCCATTACTCATTCATATAAGTCATTACCAAGTTTATTATGCCTTTATTTCTTGGAAGAATAATCTTTAATAGGGCTCGAGGCTAGCTCATACCACCTATACTTATCACTAAGAAAAGAGACAATGTGATAGTTTCCAACACACAAAAATAATAATTTTAGTTTAGACAAGGCTTCTCACACATTCACATCAAGATAGACCACACTAATAGTGACTCTAATAGTTCCTCCAAGATTGAAGTATATTTTTGAAAGACAAATATCACAAACCACAAAGAAGGTAAGATTGATGATGATTGATTTCCTTTTATTGGATCACTCCCATCTAGTGGTGACCCATTAATTATAAGGTGAGTTCACATCTATCTAGTAAAAATTTAGCCTCAAGTCAAAGCATACTAAAGTGTTGAACACACTAGAATACTAAAAGGGGGGGTTGATCAGTATACTTCAAAATTCAATCCAAATTAATAACTGAGCTGATACCATTTAAGCATTCGACTACTTAATCAAAACATGAAAGGAGATAAGCACACACACAAGAACACAAATGACACCAAATTTACATGGAAAACCCTAGAGGGGGAAAAACACAATGAGAAATGCTACTAGGAGCTATTGTCCTAATCTAGCCTCACAAGTAAAAACAGTTATAACTTTTTTTTAGGGCTACACCCAAGGAAGCTACTACACCTTGTTGATTACAACTTTGTTTTAGGGGTTGAAACCCAAGGAGGATACTACTCCCTAATTGAAAAGGAACAACTGGAATATGAATAATTGTATGGCTTCAACTACTGATAGTCATCAATTATGCACATTAGGTTTGTAGTGAATCTTATCACGCTCTGCTCATGCACTCATGCATCTTCTCAGACTTTCCTTTTACTTCCCACATCTGTTATCTTCTATATATATCATCTGCATGCTTGTAAAATATAAATTCACTCAACCACAAACAAGAGATTATGAAACTTGTAACATGTCGACCTACATCTTCATTGGTGGTATAAAAAAATGGTTAATTAGTATTTGCATTTTACCCAAATGAGTTGGAATAAATTATGCAATATCTACAAATAGTTCTTAGACTCTATTCAAACTTAAATTTGTAGTGTACATCACCAACATATGCAAGTTAGCCTTAGCAATATCATAACTTCACAATCTAACTTGAAACAATTATGTGGTACTGGAAACAAGAAATATTTGCATGCACTTAAAACTTGAGATACTCTGGAACATGTAGAATTTGCAAAAAAACTCATACAACTAATCTATAAAATATTATGCTAGTGTAAATACTCAAACAAATGTTTTGTAGAAGAATTATGCATATGAAACCAATTGTAACACTCTGTTACTTGAAAATTGAAATTGTGGAGCACCAAACCACTTGAATCTTTAATGTATTGGGGTTGTCCCTAATCTATGGGTTGGGGTTGTGGAGCATTCCAACAAGCCTTCATAAGCACCTTACTCTGCCAAAGAATGGACCATAAATCTATCACTTCTATCTTACATTGTAGAAGGTGTAATGACTTGAAAACTTGAAAATAACACCTTCACATCTCTATCAACTAATTATTTGAACCACAAGACTAAATATTTCTCTGTGAAAGGATGTAGACCAAAAAATTGTCTCCACCTGAGGGTAAATACTATGAATGCCTTAGACACAGATGGACTGCAACTTTTCTTTGAGTGTGGTACACCAATCTAGAAGGATATCAATGCATGCATATTGAAAACACATAAAGACTTGTGCAACCACGCCCACATCACACTTAGACAACCAGTTGATCCATACACAACAATGTTTTCTTGCACAATTAGATGTTCATACATATTGACTATCTTTGAAGCATATACAATCTTTAGTAACAATTTTGATATCAATGACAAGAAATATTATCAAGTTGCAACATAAAGATGAAGCGATAATCAAGATTAGGGACAACCCCAACCCATAGATCTAATTTATAAATCCTCCCTTAGAAACTTGGATCATAGAGGTATCCTTCACTCAAGGATTGTCTCTATACTCACTTATAAAATGAGATTGAAGTCACATGTAGTTCTCCTAGGATTTTAATTACTAGGATGAGAAATTTATCTTTCCCATGTTAAGATAACCTATACAAATACTAGACAAAAATATTTTTTTCACATACATTATGACACAAACCTCGAGGAATTCTAGAATTGACAGATAGTATCCCTAAAGAGGCTAGGGTTAGCTTTACCAAGGGAGATCATGAAGACAATACAAAACTCAACTATATATGACTTTATTCAATTAAACTATTTCAATATGTTAATATGGAACATTAATAAGAACAAGGTTCTTGAAATACCTTTACCTAATATTGGTGATTTGAGTTGTAGGTCCCAAATTGCTAAGGCTAGATCTTCTCCGAAATACCAAAGGTGTCAAACCTTGGAGAAAAACCACAAAACCTATATTTAAGTTGGTCAAATGAGGACCAACTATTGAGGTGGGTAGGAACTTCTTCACTTTTGGATTTGTTAAACCAAGGGGTTTCCCTAAGGTGTTGTAATAGATATCACTATTGAGAATAAACACTTACCTTTTACAAACCATACTCACTGAATTATGTATCCCTACTTCGGTTATCACTTTGCGCCTATATGTTGGTTTGAGGAAATAAAGGTTAAACACATAATTAAAGAAAATAATCTATCATATGAGATGTTTGAAATATGATTTTTGATAATACTTATTATTGTTGTACATATTTAGACATTGTAGTTAGGACATACTTAATTATATTAAATAGAAAAGATATTCAAATTATTTTTTTGTGGGTGTTTTAGGATAAAGAGATAGTAAGCCAATAGTAGATCAGTTCCTATATTTAGTTGAACAATATAGTCATTGGATTCATACAAAAACATGCAACAATTGGAATCAATGATAGAACCTTAATGGAAATGTCACAAAAGACTATATTTTCCAAAATTTACATGCAAACTAGGTTCTACACATATATTCCAGAAAATAATTATAGATTTTTTTAGTATATTAGGTAATTTTAGTTAGTAATATGCAAGAAAACCCAAACATTTATTATACTATTATGAGACAATACCTCACAAAATCATTCTATGAATTTTATAGCCTTTTGGCTAACTAACATATATAAAAAACACATCTAAAAATACATCATGCACTCATGGAGACACATAATCAAGGTTTATTATACCTTTAATAACTTTCACTCTTCAAATAGTTAAAGTGTTATTACAAATTTTAGATGAGCCCAAATTTCTACAATGTTAAAATTATGAAACTATAGTGTTGTAAAATTGCACCCTTTTGCAATTTCACCTACACTTTTGAGTCCACTTTAGTGTCCATTCCCTTAGTATTTGTGTAGGCTCATTTTGGCCCTTGCATTAGCCTTTTCTCCTCTCAGGATGCTTAGGACCCTTTTCAACAACTACCTTTACACATCACCTTTGTGTCAAACATTATGTTTCCTTTTTCCCATCATTTTGTAGTGTGATTTGTCTAGACACAAGCGTATCATATGGATGTTCATGCATCACACTAGCATCACGTGACATTTCAACATTTAAATGACCATTTTTTAGTGTGTTTTCACTTGTTACCTACCTTTGTCAATGGTAATGGCTTGGGACACCTTGTAACATCTCAAGAACCTTCTTTTCCCTCCTTTTCTATCTTTTAAATCCATCTCTTTCATTATATTGGTTATTTTGGGTCTTTCTCTCTTCCTCTCTTGGTCTCTACACCTTTCTCTCATTCTTTCTTCTTGGAGGCCTTACTTTCCTTCTTTCAAGCTTTCTCAACTCTCTTGCTTGCTTCAATAGTCTCAAGCTCTCAAGTTCTCACAATGTCTTCCACTACTCTCTTGGCTCTCGTTGCTATCTCTTTCTCTCTTTTGCTTCATCAAGCCTTGTAGGTGATATCTACTTGTCTTGTGTCTTCGATCATCTTGGCATTTATCACATCCCTTATCTATGCATTGTCTATCTTGTCTATTTATCTTTCTATCTATCTATTTGGTTTTTCATGGAGGTGAGAACACCTAAACAAGGTTTTGACTGAGGTAAGCACCTAAATAGCCCCAACAATTTTCCTCAGTATTATGTGTGTAGGTATCAAAGATATTCATTTTTTGCAGGCTTCATTTCTTGGTCTATTATGAGCATTTTCTATCTCTTATTCTCTTGCTTTGTCATTTATATTTCACTTAATTTATTTTATTTTATTCTCTATTATAGTTTGCTATTTTCCTGCATTTTAAGAGTTCTTATCAAGTAGAACAACAATAGTTGTTTAAGCTATTTTCTATAATATTCTCAATTTTTGGTTCATACAAGACTCCAATGCACCTTTGGAATGTTAGCATGTCCCATTGTCATATGTATGTTGTGTTGTCATCCTTTGGCCGAGAACTTGTTAGTTTGTCTAGGAAACCTCTAGGACTTGCTCTTTCTAATTTTGGAACTCTTACCTTTTTACCTTGCCACTTGAGCTCTATTCCTTAAGGTAGTCTTGAGGTAGTTGAGGACCATTTTATCCTTGAATAATCTTGCTTATCTCAAGACTTGAGGGCACCTAGAAAATCTCCTCCTCTATAGAAACCCATAACTAAAAATGAAACCTTAGGGCTTCACATGACTATATTTTTTTTGTTTGTTTTGTAATTACTAGTATCAAATGTTTACCTCTCAAAAATGATTTTTTTGGGTCCTTAACACCCTTAGAGAAAGACACAAGATCTATAATAACTTTCATGATCCAATACTGGTATGCTATCAAGAACACTCATATCTTTTAGCATCATTTTCCATAAATAATGCTTGAAAAATGTTGTAAATGTGCCTAGATGTACCATGAAATCATGGAAGAATGTTCTCCTTTGATCTAAAAACATTCTTTACATCTACAATGCCATTGTATTTGATGTGCAAGAAAAGAAAGGACACAAAAACTTTTTGATATGGAAAGCAAACTTCAAAGTACCACATTAAAATTATTAGCATCTTTTTCTTTTCCCATCACTATAATTGTGTGAGAATCCATGTACCCTTTTTGGTGAATAGTTATTTATAAAAAATAAAATAATTAGAAGGTATAATATCTTATAGGGTCATAATTTCCACTTAGGATATGTTGGGGGTAGGTGGGAACACATTTTAATTATTTGGGAAAAAAATGACCATTTAGATGAGTATTGGGTGTAGGGGGGACTTGGGACCAAGTATAAAAGAGCAAGGGGAATCTTCAAATTTGATGAAAGAAATACATGAGTGAAACCTGTGGAAAAAGGAAAATAAGATTTGAAACCATGTAGACATGCTAAGTTCACTTGAAGGTCTAAGCTCTAAGGAAGGGATGTGAATTAAAGCAGGGGAGTTAGGTGTTGGGGTTTAGGGTACAATAAGAACTTGGTAACTAGAAAGAAAAGAAAAGGGAGAACCAAAGGATCAATTCAAAGGGGAAATTGAAATTAGAAGCCAAAGATAGGTTTGAGGGCATAAGGATCCTCTGAGGGTCTAAGGTTTGAAATAAAAGGATCAAGCCAAGGAATGAGTCCCAAGAACTAGGACATATTCACATTAAGTTTAGGACCTTATTAATTAAAATGAACTTATTTGTGCCTTATTTTTAGTGTTGTAAAGTGTATCTTTACACTTTCAAACTTATTTAGGGCTCCCGTAATTAATTGGGGTTAATTTTCCTTAATTGGCCTCTTTAATTCAAATCCAAGCCTAATTAATCACATTTTTCGAAGAGGAAACTCAACATTTATTAATGCCTTAACATAACACTTCTCATTGAGCAATGTGTGTCCTAGGTGAGTGACCTAGGACCCATTTGCCCATGGGCGAATGGGTCCTCACTTAGACCTAGGACCCTAATTTAAATTATTTTTTTCAGAGTATTATAACATATTCAAATTGATATTCACATGTCGGCTTGTGTTATTTGAATATCAAGAAATCAATGTTACATATCTATAAACGCAAGGTCATTTCACTAAGTTTCATCTAAGCAATCTAAGAAGATTTTCATGAGATCAAGTTATAGTTCACAAGGGAATTTCAAGAGCATTTCAAGGCATTCAAGGGTAGATTTATTGAAGATTTATTGCAGCAATCATGATCCTATTGTCATGTCAAATTCTTCTTGCATCACACATGTTATTGGAGCTAATATGTTGATGTAGTGTTCAAGATCCATTCAAGTATTCAAGGCATTGTTTCAAATCAATTTTCAAGATCAAAGATCCACATCCATTGAATCCATTTCATGCAAGTTGCAGATCTGCATTTAAAGTTTCATTCAAAGGTTTTGTGAGTTGTGGCATTACTTTGCTCATTAATCATTCCTTCATGTTTCATTATTTCATTACAAGGTTTAATTACCAAAACAAGGTTTAACCAAGGCCAACCCCCATTACCATAAACAAAAGATTTTTCCCTCTTTATTTGTGTTTTCAAATTTTAGGTGGAAGATCTCTTGAAGAGAATAATTGAAGACGTTGTCAAAGTTGCATTAGTTGTCATCATTGTTGTAATTTCATGGAAACTCACCTACAAGCTTTATTTTCGGTTTTCCAATGATGAAAATCAAGAATTTTGGAGTGCAAACACAAGAGAAAAGAACCTAGAAACCATTTTTATAGAGCCATAGCTAGGACCCATTCGCCATAGGGCGAATGAGTCCTCAGATAGCTTCATAAATGCACTTTTGGTGACTGGTACACATCATTTTCCATTTCTTATATATGCATTTTGATTAGTGGTTCCATCAGAATTGAGCTTAATCTATTAGATGCATTTTATAGATTGCATTTTGGTTTTTATTTTCTATTTTTAATCTTTCTCCCCAAATTGTTGTTTAATCAAGACCCCTATCCTTGCAAAAAATGGAAATTTGCAAATTCATAATTTGAATTGACTCACCTCAAGGTTGACAGTCCTTCCATTGTGTGGATCTCATTTCGTAATGAAATAAAGGAGAATAGGTCCATTTCCTACCATATCTGGATCACCCCATATATCAAAACCATATTTTCCTATGTTTCACAATTATGGTCTTGTGAATAGGAGACATCACATCATAAAGATCTACAACCTCTTTTAGTGCATCATATTGTACAATTGCATTGATAGTAGCCTCAAGCTATAGAGGCTCATGTTCAAATATTTTTGGAGGAGACTTCTTTGTTTTATTTACATTTTCTTCTTTTTTAAATGTTTCTTCTTCATCCCCTTGTATTGTTCTCTTCTCTTTTCTCCTCAATACAAAACATTTCATTTCTTTTTCTTCATCCTCATCATCATCAATCACATTTACCAAATTAATCTTTCCTCTTTTTTCCATCTACTTAGATCTTGATTTATTCTTTTCTATAGTCTTAGTTTGCACCAATATTTTAGTAGCACTCCTTTTGCTAGGAGTTTTAGTAGGTATAAAAGGTTTAGAAGAGGTGGTAGTGGTAGAGGTAGACCTAATTGTCCTTCTTGGTCCTTATGGAGTTTGTGGAGTGGTGGAAAGAGCCTATGACACATATGTATGACCTTTAGGAGTGCCAAACATCTTATTCAACTTTGTTTGCATATTCACCACCTTCTCTTCTATATTATTTTTTATCATCTTGTTGGTTATCTCTTCATAGGTGAAAAATATTTCAATAGTGGAATCTTTAGGCTTCCTGAGAAAAATGTTAGTATATGTAATCCAGTTAGATCCAAAGACCTCATAAGGAAACTTTGTTATCCATGAAGTTCTTGGTTCAAATGCCTCCATATAACAATTATCTTTATATACCATAAATGTAATACCATTCTTGTATCTTTCTAAAACTTGTAAGGGTATCCTATTATTCATTTGCATCTCACTCTAGAAAGTCTTAAAGAGTCCCTAAAAATATTGTATTACATTATTCAATATCTAGAAACTTATGCATGTATTCCCTAATTTGGTGTGCAATAGGAATGTCCCTTCTCCATACCACATTCTTCATACCAAGCATTTCCTTCTTGAAATATAACATAATAAAAATGATTAGATATCCATACCAAAAGTTATAACGTGAATTAGGCTGTTTCTCTTATAGATTCTTGAACAATTGTTGTCGCAAGAGCTCACAAAGATCATAATATTTCCATTCCTTCACCATTTGATGAGCAATGTAGATGGCGGTAGTAATAGAAAACCCTACCTTTTTGTGTAATAGATCTTGTATGTAATTCCTATTGTGGCATACTAACTTAGGTCAGCCATATAATCCATAGTTAGAGTTATCTTGTTAAATTTTGCTCCATTAAGCTTCATTATTTCTTCATTCTTAACTATCTTTAGTGTTGGGACCAGTCCAGAGGAGCACAATCTAGTCACAACCCTAATAGCTTCCTTTATGATTAGGTGGGGTTGATCAAGCCAAAAGATATCCTCATGAATTTGGCTTATATAAATTATGACCCATTCATTTTCATGGAAAAATTTAGGAAAACCCTTCCACACATCTAATTCTCTTAACTCCACATTTGCATATTTTGGCTTAAGCTGAAAATCATCACCTAAGAGATGATTGAATTTGAACTCTTCCATCTTCATATTGTTGTATTCATTTATATGTGAATGAATGTAGAAGAAGACATCTTATGAATGCAGTACATTGATAGGAACATGGGAGAATGCTCCATCCTTGTTGATTTTCATGGATTTGTATGAATGTTTCTTAAATTTTGGTCTTGGATTCTCAACAAAATCACAAACAATTGGTGTAACCATGATAACACTTTCTAAAACTAGGTTTTTTTTTAGGGTGTGTGCAAGAAGTTGAGTCCACTTTTTGGCCAAAAAGTGGAAGTGTTTTCCCTAATTTTCAGAATTTGACACATTTGACCTTAAAATTTGAAGCACTTAGAGATGGAATCTTTAAAAAAGTCACTATCATAAAATGTAGTACTCGGAGTCTAGTTTCCAAATATGTAATTTATTTCAATACCCAGATTGTAAAAATTGAGTTTCAATAGGCATTTCTAAAAACCACTGTTTAAAAGTCACTTTTTTATACCATACCATGAACATGTACGACATCCATATTTTGACCTAAATTATCATATTTTTCAAAATCCTTTTGGGAAAATATTTGTGACTCATTGAAGCTTATTTTCAATATTTTTTTGTAATTTTTTATTGAATATTTTTTTTTAATTAAATTTTTATCAGGCATATTTGTCATTTTGAAAAATCGTTGTGTACGACACGCATAAGATGACCTAAACTTATCATTTTTTGATTTTTTTTTTTTAAAACTGAAAAGAATTGTTTGAAGTTTTTTCTCGTGCAATCCGTTCGTCAAAATGTTATGTTGATCAAAAGTTATTAAAATACTGAAAAAACCTGATAATTGAAGTTTATGGACTAGTTTGATTAGAAATTAATTGAAAAATAGAAAAAATATTCAAATTATTAAAAAAATTACATATTTGGAATCTGCACTGTCTCATCTATAATGGGTTTTAATTTCGTAAAAAAATTCTACAAAATAGGTCTTCAAACATATGTCCAAAGTCATTATTTTCCTGTGACATTAACAAGACCTTCAAGTTGCAGGTCAAACCAGGTCCAAAGCTTAGGTTCAGGTCCCCAAGCCATTTCCCGAACCAAAAAACAAGCCAAAAAACTGCCCAAAAATTCATAATTTAAAAAACAGGATCCTGTTTCATAAAAAAAGGGATCCCGTTTTTAAACGTCCAAAAGCGAAAATTTCCATTTCGAAAAGTATTCAAGCGGATCCCGTTTTGATACTTTCGAAAAAAAATTCAAAAAATTAAAAGTTTCCAAAATAGAAAGTTTTCAAAACGAGATCCCGTTTTGAAAACTTTCCATTTTTGGGATCCCATTTTGAAGAACGGGATCCCGTTTTTTAAATTTAGCCTCGGGATCCCGAAGCTAAATGGGATCCCATTTTTTAAAAACGAGATCCTGTTTATTAAAAAGCAGGATCACGTTTTTTGCAAGCCGAATTAATTTTTTTGCCTAAGGCAAAAACTTCCACATTTCGTGGACTCGTCTTCTTGCACTTACCCTTTAAAATAAGAGAAATACCTATGACTATTACTTGTTAGGGTTTCCATGCACTTTTATGAAAACTTTCTTCACTTCCTTGGCTCTTATATGTAATTGATATCTTTCAAATGATATAAATTTTGGTCAATTTGATATTAAATATGATTCACACCAACCCTCTTTACTCCACAATAAATCCATTTCTTTGTTCTTGACATAAGAAGCTTTTCACCTTCCTGAGACTAATGATCATTCAACAATCTTTTGTAGAGAGTATTTTCTCTAGATTCTTGAGAAAATTTCATAGTATTACTAAGGAAGCATATCCATGTCACTATTGGTCACTATGCTAAAGACTTCAACATCTTATGCTTTACAAGGGTTCAAAAATATTTGTAATCACAACTCCCCCTAAGAAAATAATTTCCTTCAGTTACTGAAGGATCCATTTGTACCAAACACAGGTACACATTCATTCTTTACTTTACTTCCTTTCTTCTCCTTCCATATCGTGTTCATCTCCTTAATTTTCTAACTAATGTCAGTCTTCTTTTGAGGAGTAGAAGATCTTATATTCATTCCCTTGTAGAACCTTGCAATGTGTCTAGGTTTATTGCAATTGTAGCAGGTGACACTAGTTTGTGTAGAATAATTATGTCTTCTCATACTATATTTGTAATCAACAACCTTATGACCAAACTTGTTGCATGTGTATTAGTAACCATAGAAAGATTGAGAAGTCATAGCATTAAATTCCTGTTCATGAAATCATTCCTCACCACTCTACTTTTGCATTCATAAGCCTTATGACCAACTTTATTGCAAGCATAACACTAACCATGGAATATTTGAGAGTTTATAGCATTTTACCTTGGAGGCCTAAATGAATTCTGACTCTTCTTTCTTCTACAATTAATAGCCTTATGACCAAAATTACTACAAGAAAAGCAATTCCCATTGAACCTAGTAGGAGCAACCTTTCTAAAATTCTTCTTTGTATTCCAAATAGGGGTAAATCTATCTTCTTTCTTGTTGTCTTGGTTTTTCTTTGCATCTTTGGAGGTGTTCTTATAATCTTCAATACAATCTTTCTCCTCCTTTATATCAGGATTTCCTTCTACTTTGAAGTTGTCATATAGGTTTGTGGATGCACTGGTTGTAGGAATTTTCCCTTTTTTGAAACCAAGACCAAATTTTTCTTTTGATGGTTTTTGAGAGTTAAACAACTCTTCAAGAATTTCAAAACTTCCTTTCAATTTTTTCTTTAGCCTTTTCAAGTTCTTTTCTTAAGGCAACAATCTCCTTTTCAAGACTTGCACATTGAATTGTTTTATCATTGAAATTGGTATTCAAGAAATCTTCAATACTATTGCCTTCTTCAACTTTAACCTTTAGATTAGAGATCACATCTTATTCATCCTTGAGTTTACATCCTTTACCTTCTTCTATTTGAGCTTTTAGTTTACCAATTACTTGTTTTGAATTTCTAGCTTGTGCCTTCAATTTGGAAATTGACTCTTTTGATTTTTCAAGCACGACTTCATATTTCATATTCATCATTCTTGCATCATCTGGATCTTCAAGAGTTGACTAGAGTTCTCCTTCAAAGTCTACCTCACAATCATCTATATACCCATATATGTATATTGGTTATTTCAAACTATATTATGTAGATGTTTGTAATAAGACATCGAGATGATGTCTCTTCCAAGTGGGGAAGGATTTCACATCTCAAACTTTGATATTGCTTGTTTTTACTTTATATAAAACTAAAATATGATGGTGCGGTAGAATAAGTGTGTGATATTTGAATGATGGAATAAATGAATGTTATTTTATTTTAGAAAAATGAAATGCAATGATTATTATTTAAATTCAAATGATGTAACATAGAGAATGCTATATTAGAGTGATGAATTGTATTTCTTTGATTTATATTTCTTGGACACTAATCTATTAATGGGTGCCTGAGTTTACATGAGATGCAGGTTGTCAAAGAACAAGAGGGTGGTTAAGGTAGAGGAGGTTAGCCACCTGACAGGGTTAAGATGGAACGGATACTCTCACACACATGCACTTAGTAACATGTACTTGCATTTAGGAATTTTTATTTAGTTAATTATTTATTTTTGCGTTTACTTTATAATTGTTAATTAAATTAATTAGTGGTAAATTAAAAAGAGCAAGAAAATAAAATAATTATTTTATTTTACTTTTAATGATCTCTTTGAAAATTAAATATTATTTATTTATTTATTATTTGAAGAGAATTGTGAGCATAGCAATAAATCTTGTTTTATTTTAAAATTAGATTTATTGGAAAAAAATGAAATAAAATAGAAAAGATGGGAAGATTTTCGAAAACAAATTGATAAGATAGAAAAACATTAAAAAGTAAAAAAATAAAAGAAAAGATGTTAAAATTAGGAAAACAAGACAAAAAACATAGAAAAAATAAAGATGGTAAAAGAGAGGATGAAAGTAATAAATGTTCACCAAAACTCTTATTTTCTCAACAAAGAGGATTCATTTTTGAATTATAGATTCATATTTTTCTTTCTCTCTATCACTCTGTCACTCTTGCTGCAAAACAATAGTTGAACAAGAACTGGGAAATTAGAGAATTTTTGGAAAAGAAGAAACAAAACAAAGGTTGACAAAAGATCAAGTACCAAATCATCTGGGATAGTTCTCTTTACAGGTTTCTTTTAAAATTCTTTTCCAATGAATTTAATTTTAGATTGTGTAATGATAAATTTTAGTGTGTGGAAGATTGAAATTTTTATTTTTCTTTGTAATTGCGCATTCAGTGTTAAATGTTAAATAGATCTGTGTGTAAATTCTTTATCATGGCTGAGCCCTGAGTTTTTTTTCTTAATATATATATAGCTTATATATCGAAATTGTGCCATCAAGTAGATGAAAAAATTCATGCACGTTCCAATGGACCTTATACATTGGTTAATCAATGTTACCTTTTAAAGGAAAATCCCCCACACACACGCATATATGTATATGCTGGATAAATTATATTGAATCAATACAAATACAGTCATTGCTTGATTATCCTATATTGAATTGATTTTATTGAGGAAATATAGTTTTCAAACTAAGGGAAGCTGATTTTAAAATATACTAAATATATTGAATAAATTTACAACCTATGCCTATAGAGGTGCAGTGTTGGGGAGAGGCCAACAACCTCTCCATAGGCTGCGACCTGTGGAGAGGGTGCTACCCCTCCCACAACAACCACCCCAAAGGGGACACCAAACCTTCCCAACAACAGTTGAAACCTGATATTTTTATGTGTTATGAAAGCCTTGAATACAGGATGCAAATTGAAAGCTGAGAGTTTGTAAAATCAGAAGTTTGATATATATAAAATGGGTATCTAATCCACTATGTATAGCACTGGTGTTGAATTTGATTGTCATGTGAATGTTTCAGACTTGTATTATGCATTGGCAGCGACCGTTTCTTTTTCTTAAGATTTGAAACAAGTTCTTAAACCATCGATTTCTTTAGAAGATTCGAATCTTGCTTGTGTTTAAACCTATATGATGAGAAATATGCATTTTATGAAAGGATGTATATATATATTTAAATACATATATAAGAATATACATATATATATATATATATATATATATGTGTGTGTGTGTGTGTGTGTGTAAATGTATACATATGTATGTGTAAATGTATGTATCTGTCTGTAAATACAAACAAATGCATGTGTAAATTTATATACAGTTAATCTACATTTGTTGTATAATATTTTGATTATAAATGAAATCCATATATTCTAAGAATTAAACTCTTCTTTTATTAGATCTTTTCCTGAATATATATATATATATATATATATGAGTATATACATACATATATACATACATATATATATATATATATACATATATGTATATATATATGTGTGTGTATGTATGTATGTATGTATGTATGTATGTATGTATAAAATTTCTGAAAAGAGAATATTTTAATTTGATTCAGAGGTATTTAACTTGTGTGTAAAAACTATAAATATGTATTTCTATTCCACTTGAAAATTGCATAATAGAATCTTTGTGCAAATGAAAGCTATAAAGATACATATAGATATGTGAAATATAGTAATTGATTGATTGAGTTGTAGGATTACTATGAGCAACTTAATTATTAATGGTTATTTGGTTTCTTTTTTTCGATGGTGTTGAGAACTTATCTATCATTTAACAAAACTTGGAAAATTAAATATGTTTCAAAAGAACTTAAAGAATAACAACTGCTTGTTATTTTTACATACTTTGAGAAGTTGTACAATATTTATTCTCTATGTAACCACTTCTGGGATAGGATGCCGAATGTGGGCTTCCAGAGACGATAATTTTCCTTTTCAAAACTATCATTTTTATCATATTTGCTTGGCCAAGCTAAATGCACCAGTGAAACAAATGGATTAAAAAGCCTAGAATTCAAATATATATATATATATGTCTCTACCACATCTTGAATGCGAGTAATATGTCATTCTAGTGTTAGGAATTGCATATATGATTTAGCCATGCATCGAGAGTTTCCTCCTACTTACACTATTCCAGGTTGCTAGGCTCCTCATGCAGGGTCAGATTTTTCTTCGAGCTAGGAAGAAATCCGGGGAAGTTTAGTGCTTCATGGTTGGGCGGAAAAGGCACCTTAACCTCACTCTTGGCGTCAGCTTGTGGAAGACCAACAAATTCGTGGTGGTTGAGGATCAAGTTTTCTTCTTCACATGGATATATTTCTTACACTTCTTTTGTATGGCTAGCATGCCCACTTTGTAAATGTAAACTTTTATCATGGATGTAATTAATGATGTACATGTATATCTGTAACATTGAAAAAGATGCTTTGTAATACCTCATTGGTGTAAACTCTTGTATTCAATTTGGTAATTTCCTTAGAGCACTCTTATTAAATTATAAACAATATATTTGTTTCATTATCCTTATGTGAAAATGTATCTTGTATCAATATCCTTATTTGGAAAATGTGATTGTTCTTTCAGATTTCCATGTTTAGTAAGTGGGGTTGATGTTCTTTACACATGGAGTGAAAGTGAAATAAATTCTCTTCTCTCTCAAATTCTATGATTGTAAGAAGCATTTGATGCTTTGGGGCAATTATAACCCATTTTCATGCTTTCTACTTTCTGCTTTAGGAAACACACTAGAATTCAATTTGGTTTAAAGTTGGATAAAATTAAACACTCATATCACATCTTTCAATTGGGCTTAAAATTAAACAAGGAAAACTTCATCTTTCAATTGGTGCTTAAAATGAATTCATCATTGTTTTGAAGGGTTAAAATTGAAAACTATTTGCTATGTTTGCGATTTTCAACTTTGTTGGTGAATGCGTATGCAATTCTCTCATGCCATTTAGTGATCTTGAGAAACAAAAAAATTCTTCAACACTTTACAAAATCACCCACATCTCTCAATTTGGGTTTAAAATTGAACAACCATGCTAGTGTGAGAAAAGGCATAACACGTGTTCTCTCTTTATTCATGCAAGAAAAGATGATAAAACTATAGATGTAATTCCTCGCTATTGTTCACCTTTAGAGGGCCCGCCTTAGTGGGAGAAAGTACTCACCCCAAGGGAACAACCCAAGTGGTAATGAGCTAATGCCAAGTTCTTCCAACCTACTATATAAATTTTTGGTTGCGGTGAAAATCACGATCAATGGGAAGCAATACATGATAGCTCTCCCCCAGTATATTTATGATGCATAAAGCCCTTGTTCTAAGGGTTGAGAGACCTCTCACAAGGAGTTTATCATTGCACCCCCTAAACTCGATGCCCTTATTACAAACCTTTGTGTAGAAGCCAAAAATACTTAATATTTGTTGGTGCAAGAACGGTTGTTTTGAAGGCACGCCACATTTGTACTATTCAATTGTAGAAACTAAAAAATTCCTTTTAATCTCTAGGTTTTAAGGATTTTAAGATTTGGTGGTCCCGAGAAGTGTGTGTTGTGGAGGGGAGCTAGAGTCACCAAATCTCCAACTGTTTGCATTATCTAGTGTTTGGAGAAATCCAAGTGGGGACTCAACAAATATAGCCATTTCTATCCTAGGGTTGTAAATGATTGTGAGTCATTTTAACACTTTTCTTGGTTTCAAAATGATAGAGAAACAAACATCCACTATCTTCCTAAAAATTTCAAACACTTTGGCTTCAATATGGACTTCTTGAGTTAGCCTTGATATTAGTGCTTGTCCTAAGGATTTATCCTTAGCAATTTCTAAATATCTTGACTTATATTTCAAATCCATATTTTCCAAAGACAACATAGGCAATTATGGTTTCAACCTCATGATTTTCACGAAATGGACATTGTGAAAGTTATGATGTTTTTGACATAAACATTTAGTTTGAAAACATAATCAAGACAAGTGTTTGTGGTAAAAAAATAACCTCATTAATCCAATGTTAAATCAAATGAACACCCGACATTGATGTATGTTCAACTCATTGAATCACCCAACATAAGAAAATTGAGACAAGATAAACATTGGAAAAATCATTGAGTTCCATTATCCAAAGTCATTGAGTTTTATTGTCAAAATCATTGGGTCCTATTTCCAAAATCATTTGAGTCCTATTTTACCAAAATCATTGAGTTCTTAGGGTTTCATCACTTTAGAGGTACAACATGTTTCTCACTACCTTGGTCTTGGAAAACAAAGGTTCACTCTAGGTAAACATTGGGTCAAACATTTCATCCATCCTTCATCAAATTTCATCTTTCACTTCATCCAACTTTGCAAAATTTCAAGTACACCAACACTTTGTGACTTAAACATCAAATCAAATCAAACCAACTGCTTAGCTACTTTGTATGTGAAATGAATCCTTTTCCATGCACTTAGCTAAGTTAGTTATCATTTTTGAATTAGTTCATCTTGAAGTTCATGAGTCTACCCTAAAGATTTACAAGTTCATCAACATCCTTTATCCCAACATCAGAAATTGAAACTCAAGTCAAAAGTGTTGTCCCAAAATGTTAGCAAAGATCACTCTCCACATCACCCATCTTTTTACCCCCCATTACCATCATTTCTCCAAAAATACTTAGAGCATCCCTTCTACCTAGATTTAAGTCATCTAGAGAGTTCAAACATCACAAATCTTAACACACCTCTCCCATCGTTGACCCACAATCTATGGTTACAACAAGATCACAACACAAGAGAATCATGGAGAAAACCAAAGTCGCATTTACCTCAAGTGATCCAAATCCTTTAGAATTTGATACTAGGAGTTACTCTACCCCCTCACAACAAATGCCAAACCGCCTTAGAAAATGTGGCTCCTATTTCCCCATTATTTGTTGCACAATCATTGGAACAAGGATTGAATTCATCTACAATTCAACCAACTCCATCCTTCGTGCCAAGTCAACCCTTAACATCTAGTCTTGCAACTCGGCTAGGAACCAGTTCCTTGGTCTCACTTCATATCTAGGAACAAACAAAACTTTGGGTATTCACAAAACGGCCATTCCATTAACCACCAACCTTCCCAAAGACAAAATTTGGATACCAACCTTTGGAAAACCATTTACATTCCATGATGCCACAATAATCTCGACATCTTGAGTGCAACCATCTTCATTCATCATCACAAATACCCCAAGTATGCTTAACGTTACACAATGTAATGTGAACCAAGTGCCTCAAGTAGGACAACAAGGGCAAGTTAACACTCTCATGCAAAGTCAACCCTTGACAAGTGGTTCTAGCAACCCCATCGACACATCAAAACAAGTGGCTACCCAGGCTACTCAAGTCAATCCACCATCCACATCAAACACATCTATCATCAACCCCAATCACAACAATACCTTGATTACGAATCCCATCAACCAAGGTAATACCTTGGTCACACCTCAAATACCACAAGAGAACCTTTTTAATCAATGGAATGAAGGTCCTAGTATGTCATTACCATCACAAAATCTAATGGAATCATCCTCATCATTTCCCACGACCCCCTTTACCATGCAAAATCAATTGGGACCTCAAAATTACATTCCTCCATCTCCATCTACCATCTTACAAGGGATGTGAAACCAATGGAACCCTCCACCTCTCATCAACAATCCTCTACCCATGTAGAACATCAACACCCAAAACCTATTAGAAATGCACCAACCATTGATTGATCCTACATTTCAAGCACATGCCTTAGCTTTACATAAAACATAACAAGCTTACAAGTAAGCTGTCCAATAGTAGCAACAAAAACAAGTTACATTAGTAGTGCAATGACAACATCAAGCCCAACAAGCAACCTTAGCACAACAACAACAAAAACAACAACAACAACAAGCTCATCAAGCAGCCCTAGTAGCACAATAACATGCTTATAAACAAGCCATCCAACAGTAGTAACAACAACAAGAAGAAGCTCAACAAGCTACCTTAGTATCACAACAACAACAACAACAACAAGCAACCCTAGCAACCCAACAAGCCAATCAATATGCCCAACAACAAATACTCACACAACAACAACAATAGGGTTTATACTATAACC
Organism: Sequoia sempervirens; assembly: GCA_007258455.2. Lineage (NCBI taxonomy): Eukaryota > Viridiplantae > Streptophyta > Pinopsida > Cupressales > Cupressaceae > Sequoia > Sequoia sempervirens. The sequence goes on from VDFB02105785.1 coordinate 355,246,803, forward strand.
CTCAATAAAACATTGTCAACCCAAACACATTGAGAACATATATGCCTCCACCACAATCACCTTCACAATATTGTACACCACTATACACCCCATGGGTATGTGCAAGATCATGATGGGCCAAAAAGTGGTGATATGATGGGTATGTGTAGGGTATGTGGCTAATGAATTTTCTTTTACCCAAAATTGATGAAACATAAAGGGTTTTTAAAGGAGATTCTTAGCTTTCCACCAATATAAATTATGCTTCACTTTGAATTTAATAAATAATTATTATTCACTTTATATTTGAATTACGACTAAAGTCCTGATTGATAGGCTAATTGAAAAACATCTATTGCTTTCAAACGATATCACATTTTTTGAATCTGAAACATGTGTCACATTATATGCTTCACATACTATAAGATTAAAAAAAATAATCAAATTTGTTGAAGTTTTGACCAAGTTAAGGTGGTCAGACATACGAGTTTTTATATTTTTAAAAAATTGTATTAAAAAATTCATAATTAATTATTTACTTGGAAAAAATTACAAAAAAATATGCATCACATTGAGACATGAGTCCTCTACTTATATTTAAAATCTTATAAAAAATATTATCCTTTTATTGTGGTTAGGGTGGTTAGACAAATATCTACTTATTTTTTCCTTGAAATTTAAGTACTACTTCATTGAAATTTTCACCAAATAGTTTTTTTTTTTTAAATAAACCTAGTAGTTTAGAAACTATATTCAATTTGCTACATATTCTATTCTTACATATTGTTAAATGAATATAGATTTAACTTATTCAAATTTTTACATCAAGTTGCCTAACTCTAATTTTTTTGCCACTTAAGGGCCTATTTTTTCCATGATGATCTTGCACATACCCCCATACAACACCTTATCATATCAAAATCCCACATACAACCCATCCTTCATCCCAACATATGTGCCTCCAAAAAACCATCCATATGATCTAGCATCACAATTTAAGGTACTATCTCAAGAAATGCAAGACCTTCGAATAGGCAAGACAAAGAAGCCCCATACATAGAACCTATGTCCATATCCATTCGATCAAAACATTGAAATGGTACCGTTCCCTCCTGGCTTTGAAATCCCCAAATTCGACAAATACAAAGGGAGGGGAAATCTAGTAGACCACATCAAAGAATTCAATGCCATGTGCATGGAGTTGGCCTATAATGACTCTTACTTAATGCACCTCTTCCTGCAAAGTTTAATAGGCCAAACCATGGATTGGTTTTCTCAATTGCCTCTAGGTATTAAAAATTTCCAAGAAATCACTAATAAATTCATCGATCACTTCTCCTTTAATATTGACATGGACGTAAGCCTAGAAGATTTTTACACTCTTAAACAAAACGAGGGAGAATTTTTTGCCAATTTCTTGCAAAGGTGGAGACAAAGAGCTAGTAAAAACAAGTGGCCACTTCTTGACGAACAAGTGGGAATTATCATAGAAAATTTAGATCTAGATCTATCCTTCCACTTGAAAATTCAATGCATCACATCTTATGATGAGCTTCTCCCTAGAGCCCTTAACATCAAGAGAGCCCTAATCTCACAAGGAAACACACAAGTGTATATAGAAAATTGCCCATCCACTAGTTTTAACGAAAAGTCCCATTATTGGGCCAAGAACAAGAATGTTACTAGTGATGGTGTTGTTGATGCAAAGGTGGTCTTAACTATTACTAGACAAGAAAACACCCAACCCATGAACACACAACAACCATACACGTCACCATCAAACAATCAAACAATCAATACCATAAACACTCAATATGGACAATAGTGAACAAATAATGCTCCTAAATGACAATTCACTCCCTTAGGGGAACCTATGGAAGACGTGTTAAAGAGTTTTTGATGTTGAATATAGTCTAATCTTATCGCATTCGTATATTTCTCAAACTATCAAGAGCCACAAATCAAACATCATAGCTATAGAGAAGATCACTTTTGTGAATTTTACCGATACAAAGGTCATGGAACACAAAATTGTTTTAGGCTCAAACATCTAATATAGGATCTTATTGAACAAAGAGACATTGAGGTTGATAAAAAATATGGGAATGAAAATCCAAAAATTTACATGAACCCTATGCCTAATCATGGAAAAACAAAAGATTCGACAAAGGCATCAACTTCAAACAATATCTAGGATACCACATTGGGACATGTTTACATTGTTTATGAGGAATTAGACATGTGTCAAGATACTATCTTAAAACAAAGTTCAAACCCATAAGCAATGTTTAGCACTATTTTATATTGTAACATGACATCAAGTGGATAGTAGATTGTGATATCTCTCCCACATATGACTCAATGATTGGGCATGTTGAAGAAGTTCCAAATGATCTAGAAATATCCCTTATTGCATCTATACCCACAAAATGTTGTGAAGAGTCTTTTACCAATGATATATCATCTACCCAAGGATCATGTCAAGAGGAGGCTCTTGAGGATAACGAAAGTTATTCTGAATCGAGTCAAGATCAAGAACCACTATCCCTAGAGTTTCACAAAGAACTAAGGGACATCTTCCAAACCATTTTAAACTCCAAAGATGTCCCCGATATCATTCCTGAGAAGTTTCTTTTGGATGGAAATATATATGTTCTTCATCTAAAATATGAGTCTCCCACTCTTGATATTCCTACACAAGAGCAAGGAGCAGTTGAGATTAATGATTCTTACAGTGATTGTGCATCATCAACATGTTTTGAATCAACACCAACATCTTTTGAAATAGTATCAATAGATAATGATGTCATCAAATCAAAGAAAATAGTTCATGATCGAGCAATAGTCAAGATTATTGATTCTTACAGTGATTGTGCATCATCAACATCTTTTGAGTCAACATCAACATCTTTTGAAGTAGTATCAACAAAGAACAATGTCATAGAACCAGAGCAAATAGTTCATATTCCTGAACAAGAGGAACCCATAGCAATATCATGTGTTCATGACAAGTCATATTCAATGGCTATGGATCAGAGGATACGTTATCAAAGAAAAGGATTAGGTATTGATAATACCTTCACAACACCTAGGGAAATCTTGTCTACAACAATCATCAACATATGGGGCATGAAGAATCCTTATGATGAAAATGTTTTCAACACTACAACTAGCTGTATATTGATTTGGAATTCACCCATGTTCTCATACAAAAATTGGGACCAACGTAAAAAAAAAAATTCCTATCAAAGCAAAGTGAAGATTATCAAAGAAAATAAACCAGTAAAGCAAAAAGGACAATGCAAATACAAATGGATACCAAAAAAAATAAAGAAAATCATCCCTCAAAAAATACATTAGTCAAAGAAACTATGGGGAAAAATAAAAAAGGGGAATGTATCCATTCAAAGAGTCCTCAAGTACAAAAGCAAGCTTCTCAAGCAAGGAACAAAGTATATCCATTGGTTGGTCCTAATTCCATGAAAACCTCCATCCCCATCCATCATCGCCCAACTTCTCAAGTTTGGAGAGTCAAAGGTTCTAAACCTTCAACCAATCCATCTCATATTCATTCATACATGACAACATCCACTCCATTCATGATATCCAATTCTTGCATTAACCATGTGTTGGTAGCTACCTTTCATCATAAGGATTTTGAAGGCACTTTATTGCGATGTGCACACATAAAAAATGTTAATTTCGGTACCAACAAGGCAGATCAAAGTTATTCAAGGTTGCATTCAAGTGCTTCTATCTTTGCAAAGCAACTTATTCAAGTAGGATATCATTGGCACCTTATGACAGTGGCCTCTACATTAGTTCCACTAGGTGGTTCAACATAAGGTTAGCATTTCAAAAAATAAAAATAATAATAAAAAATGATAAAAATCCAAAAAAATAAGAAAAAGGATTGAAAATAGTAAAGATAAAAATCATCCTCTACTGAAAACCACTACAGTGGTGCTTTGGGCAAGTACTATGATGAAAACCTGACAAATAGGCGTCATGAGTAAAATCGAGCGTCTATATGATCCTTCTTAGATAGAAGCATTTCATCCTTGTCATGATAAATACAATGTTCCCTCCATCCATCCAATCCAAATTTATCCAAATATTCCACTTTATCTTAATCTTGACAAAGATTCAGTATATACTTCAACTCTACTCATGGAAAATTTTTGACAGGATCTTTACCATTTTATCTCATGAACTCCCATAGCCCATATCTATCATGTTAAAACTCTACCAAAATATTTGCATATACATTACCTATCTTGATTATCCATTGCATTATGAAGAATTGTTAAACATTGGGGGCAGGTTATTGCACTCTTATTTTCAAATAACTCTTGATCCATGTCTTATACCCCATAACATGACATCAACATCATGATCTAGGTATCATTTGCCTCAACATCTTATTGGAAAACATAAAAAAAATTCATAAAATCTTATCCAGAAAATCCAAAAACATTTGCAAAATCCTGTACAACTAAAATCCAAAAACATTTAGAAATTTGTAAAGTCTAAAATCCAAAACATGTATCTAGAAAACATAAAAAACCCTAAAAAGGTCAAACATCGAAAATACAAAAAAAAAAAGTCCTATTGTCAAACTACATCGTCTCTGAGCTTTAACATAGGAAAGGCCATCATTGATGTGCCCCTGAGACACCCTAGGTCAATCCTTTAGTAGTTCGCTCTAATTAACTATCATCTCTCATTTGTTCATATCTTTCTCTTGTAAATGGGTTGATTCAATCGAACTATGTGGTCTCTAAGTGTATAATGTAGGCAAGGCTAATCTATGATTAGCCCCCAAGGTCACTACGATAGGTATTTAGGTTAGAAGCTTGGAAATTCTCAAAAAAACCCTAAACATTTGAAAAACTTAGAAAATCCAAAAACATCCAAATATTTGGAAAACACTGTGAAAAATATATGAAAATTGAAAATCACAAAAACAATAGAAAATGTTCAAAAGACCTAAAAAGCCTCAAATATTCAAAAAACCCTAAATAGCCTCAGAAAATTTGAAAAACCTAAACATTTGCAAACCCATTCAAAAAGATAAAAAAAAGCCTCAAAACACTTTGAAAATCCAAAAACATTCAACTATTCCAAAAAATCAAAAACCCATCCATCCCATCTCTCTTTCACTCGCAATAACATTTCACCCATAATAAAACGATCATCACCTTCAACCTTTGATGAAACAAGTAGAAAGTAAACATAGCAAGTCGTAAAGTGTGAACCTAAAAGTCAAAATATAAAGTTTAAATCTTAGGTAACTGCGCCAGTGAATTTTATAGTAACAACTCATTTTAGCATCATTATCCTAACATCAAACAACCCTCTGATGAACATGACCCAGGATGTATCCTTCTAGTGATGGACATCAGGATCAAATATTACTCTAGCTAAACTTAAAACTAGGCAAGAGCTATAGATAAAACTAACTGTTTGTCTTAGATATTTTCTTATGATTTATCTCAATGACCCATTCTGAGGACATCTCGATGATGTCTAAACAAAATGATTTAGAGAGAAAGGAATGGGGCATCAATCATTATCTTTCATTTGTTGTGCTTGTGGATACTCTTGTAAAATAATCTTGGTGCATACTTGCTTAGTTGTGTGTAGGAAAGTTGTTTGGAGTATGTTGTTGACTATTGTGTATGCTTTGGTCCAATATATATTCTAAACTTCTAACTTACATTCCAATGAGGTTTCTGTATGCCAAGGTGTGAACAAGAACTATCCTATCTCTTTGTCAAGTAAAAGTCCCTTACGCTAGGTACAATGACATCCTGGTTATCAATACCTTGATGCATTGTGTCTATGTTATATATCAAACATCACAACAAGGAATGACGAAAAATCCCAATCTCGAAGTATGAGCATCTCATCTTGTATTTTACATCGTCTCACCACCATCTCTGATAAAGTATTGATGGATCATGGACTTGTTGGATCTTTTGAAACAATCATCATTAGCAAAATTTATTCTTTCTTTATTCTTCTATCTTCTCTCCACGCTAACTTGGTATCATCACAGTCAACAAAAAACATCATCAATGAATCCACCCTACATCCACAAAACCATCAGCATACATGCATCTCATAATCATAACATAATAAATTGCATATCACATCATACATTTTGCATTTGAGTTGTGATGAATAATATAGATTTGTTATTCTAAGCATCTTAAATTGTTGCATATCATAAGAATTTTCATCCATACATCCATATGCATACATCATCATGATACCATGCATAGAAAATATACAAAAAAAGAAATGCCTCCACATAATTTTCATCCATAACATTTGCATATCATAATCATCCATTCATGTCATATTGTGAAAAGATAATAAAAAGAACATAACATTGAATACATCCATATTATGATCATCACATATCACATAGGCATAAAATAAAATGTATCCATATATGATCATATATAAGCATCCATACATCATCCATACATGAAATAAAGTGAATGCATCATCGCATAAATCATCCATATCATATATATATCAAATATCCACAAGGCTATCAAAAAGAAGCCCATGAATGCATATTAGTGATAAAGAGTGAGGAAAAATAAAAAAGTGACTGTACATCAAAAAGCTAGCCCTGGTGGCTACTACCCTCTCCAGCCTATCTCTCTGACTGATCCTCTGCACTAGGATGTGCACTGTTGTGTTGAGAAAAATTTGGCTGACGAAGAGCCGCTCGAACATCCCAGTGATAATGTTGCCTGTAGTATGCAACCTTTGTGACAACCTCTCTATAGAATCATGCTAACACAGTTTGACCATGTGTGGCTGCCACCATAACCTCAATCTGTTGTCGCCTCACCACCCCCTAATCTCTCTCCCCTGTGACAACCTATACTCTCTATAATGTCACATCTCTCTTTGCTATCACCGCGATCACCTACTATTGAGCTTGGTCTCACTCAACAGTAAGAGCCAAAACCTATTGGCGGGCCTAGTCCCACTCACTAGTCAACACCTGCCCCTGTTGCTACAATTGTTGAATCTGTGTATCTCACACATCTAGTGGTGGTGGTGGTCATGGATGTGGCTATACCTATGGCTACATCTGTGGTTGCACCTGTGGCTAAACCTAAGGCTACACAACCGAGGAGCCCTTGGAACCTATTCATCTTAGCCATCCTGGCGTCCTTGCCCCCTACCCCTGGCACCTCTACTTTGCGGTCTCCCTCTCGGAGGAGCACCTACCAGATTTGTTAGTCGCCTCAGTGGGAAAAACCATGCATCATATGTTGGAGTGGTCTAAGCTATAGGTTGAATTTTATCATATTCCCAAGGCTGGGGAACCAACTATCAAAAACTCTCAAAGGCCTCTGGAGCCAGAATAGTCGGTCGTCATGTGGGAATCTCTCTGACCAATCTTGCAAAAATGGCCCTGTAGGCATCATTAGGCCTATCCTGTATATCTTTGAACTATCTAGCTACCCTGTTAGGGAGATACTGCTCAATCATAGTGTGCTCTCGATCCTGCATGTAATGATTATGTCTGGCGAAGTATAGCTATTGAATATCATCAAACCATGGCAACATCTAAAGCCATGGGTACTAATGAAAAATTTTCATATCATCTATGACTCATCTCTAGTATGAGAGCCCAATCTATCAAGTGTGCTTAAGTATGATGGCACCTCAATATCTCCAAATGACGAGATCATCTGGCTCCACATCTTCCATCTGTACAATGGGTCACAGCAAGAAAATGTGCTCCCATGCCCAAATATGAAGTAGAGTAACCCTTGCACCGAAGGATCTCTCATCACAATAAAGAAAATCATGTAAATCATGGTATAAGGAGGCTAGCATCATGAGCCCCCACACAAAAAGAGTCCTATGTAACATCTAGTGCCATGCCAAACCCCATCCTGGGTTGAAGAATCTACCATGTTTGTCTGAAGCCACCAAACCTAAAATGATGGCTATGATGATCAATTTAAAGGTTGGCACCTGACTTTTGTATGTCTTCAAATCAATATGCAATGTGACCAATACAATCTGGTCCATCTCGATCACCTCGAGGCATTAATCAATCTCAACATCAGTGTTATAAATCACAAGATCACTATGGATAGGCAAACACAATATTCACCACACACCCTCCAAAGTAATTGTCACCTCCCCTATCAGAAGGTGGAAGGATGACCTATCTCACTATGCCATCTCTCACAGAAAGTTATCATCATTGCCAAATGAGTCCTAATAATAGGTGCGTATGTAATATAACACAATCCAATCTCTCCCAGGTGCTCCTGACACAACTTTGAAAGATCACCTAATCTCTCGAGAACCGTTGGCCTATGTTCCCTCGACATCAATGGTGGGAAGACCTCTTGCACCCACAAAGCACACGACATAAGGAAATCATCAAAGTTTGAAGTTATTTGGAATTTTTGGCTTAGAAATCACAATAGCATTGCTATATTCAAAATTCAAATAGCAATGCCTGATGCATTTAAAATTTAAAATTGGAAAATGTGTCGCCATATAAGATGACATCATGATTTAGCTTATGTACTTACCTAACCCTAACTTTTAAATTAGAAAGTGCATCACCAAATAAGCCCGTATCACCATATACATATGCATCGCTATAAATGGTTTAGGTGTCACCGATTTAAGTTTGGGCGTCACTATATAGTGACGCCACCATAATCTAAATTCTAATGCCTAATAAATGCATCAAAATTTCAATTTTCAAATCAGGTTTTGAATGACATACCAGTGGTCCTGCACCTGGAAGCTATTGGAACTCTTGAACTCTATCAGAGATGTGTCTGGAAAGCTCTTGACATGCCATTTTGTTGGAGGGTTAGAGCTCAAATCACAAGAATTCCTTAAGGTGTGAATGTACAAATGAATTGAAAATGACCCTTCTTGGCCTATTTAAGCTAGAAAATTAGGGATTTTTCCCTAATTTAACCTTAATAATGGGGTTTATTATCCTTTTCACCATTTTTTTCCAATTTGGACCTAATTTTGCATTGTTTTTTGTGTTTTTGGCATTATTCTTGTGTCTTGGAGTCCTTTTGGACCCTTGGGGTAGATTTTAAACCTTTATCGAGAAATCAACCCAAAATTCAAAAATTTTCCTTGATTTCTCGAGGGGGTAGGGAGTTAGTTTTATCCTTCTGTTGGGGCATCTAAAAAATCATTTATTTTTTTTTGATTTAGGCAACATTTTTAATCTGAAAAGCGTCGTTCCTTGAACTGAAGCAGCAGGTACCTAGCTTCAAAGAGGGAAAAAATGTAGACACTGAAAAATGTCCTAATCGATGTCATACACTTAAATCAGATTTTCTAACAACATTTCCTCTTTAAACCATCATCTTTTTGCTTAATTAATTTAATTAGCTAGCTAATTAATTAATTGAATCATTTTCATCTATTGGCCTAATTAATTTAATCGGGTTAATTCATCCCCCTTCGCATTAATACTTCATCTCATTAAATTAAATAAATAAAATTGTTTAATTTAATCTCCTAAGTCATCTTATTTAATTAAATAACCCTAAATTATTTAATTAAATATCATTTTACCCTCCCCTATTTATTAAATTATCTAATTTAATAAATATCTCTTAATTCTTTGAATTCCCTAATTGCATAAATTAAACCTTGTTTAATAACAAAATTAAACTATTTTCCTCTAAGCAAAGGGAATATTCCCATGGAATATTCCTTATCCCCTTTTGCACAATTAAAACTTTATTTTAATTTGTAAATTATATTTTTCCTCACCCAAAGGAATATTGTAAAGAACATTCTTTCTCCTCCAATCAATTCACTTGGCTTCTTGAACAAGCTAAAACTTCAACCTCTTAAGCAAGTTACCTTTGACCTGTGTGAGTAGGTCAAAAGTGTGTTTGTTTGAGGCAAGTGTGAGCCTTTGATTAGCTTTCATCATGCATTCTCATCTGTTGATGAGAATTCATGATCCATGCCTCTCATCCCCTTCATCTTGAACTGTTGATTAAGATTTTTTTATCTCAACCATCCATTCCTCATTTGCTCTCCTATAAATATATCACTATTTGGAGACAAATGGATCCATCTTTCAATTGGAAACTTATGCTATTGAATTCACTTGCATCCATACTCTCAATTTACTCACTTGTTAGCTTACTTTAGTTCATTTTAGTTGCATAATAGCTTAGAGCATCCATTAATGGCTTCCATGCATCCATCTTAACTTGTTTATAAATTAGGATTTTTCATCTTTTAGTATAATTTTAGCTTAGATCAGCTTAGCAATAACATAATTAGATCATTTGTAGCATAAAATCATGTTCATTTTTAGCATAATCTAGGTTTTCATACATCAATCTCTATGGTTTCATCATTTTTCTTCCATAGAAGCAACTGAAATAGGCTCACTAATCATGGGATTTGGAAAGGGTCATTGTTCCACATCAACACAACACCAATTCCACAATAGGATAAGTTTTAGATGGATTAGAGTAGACATTTTGAAAGCTTTCATGATTTAGTATGATTTGTTTTGATAAATCTTTAGTTTCAATTTCATTTGATTGATTATGTTGAGAGTCAAGTATTAGTGGCTTCGTTATGCTTCAATTCTTCATGGATCAAGTGTAATTCAGCCAATACTTTAATATTTTCACATCGTAACTTGCATACCCACATCTTTGTAAAATTTCTCAAGGGAAAGAAAATGTTCTTGTAACACTTGGGTAGACCTATGAATCAATATAATATCATTAGTGTACAAGAGAAGCTCGACAACATATTTGTTGAGAAGAGCAACATCTCAAACTTTTAGATTAAACCATTTATTAGGTCTGTCAATATCATCGTCATAGAGTGTAGGAGACAATGGGAAACTTGAATTGACTCCAATGTCACTCTAAAATTTTCTTATCAATGATTAAGATTCTATCTAAGGATCAGTGGATGAGAAGAAATAAAAGAGGTGAGTGTGGATCAAGGAGGATTAATGGTCGAGGATTCATGAGAGCCCAAAATATCCCTAATTTCATAGAAATCAGTTGGAGATATTTTGAATTAGAGGGAAGAATTTGAATTTGAAAAGGGAATATTATTTGTGCAAGTTGGAGAGTTGGAGGGAAATAAGCCAATTAAATAATTATTGAAATTATTTAATTGTGAGGATGAGAGGAATTAATATTTTTAATTAAGTAATTGGGAATTATTTAATCAAAATGGATTAAATTAGTATGAAAATGATGGATTAATCAAATAGCCTTATTTATTCAATGAATAGTGGAATAAAATGAATTTAACTAAATAATTAGACATTATTTAATTAAATGGAGGAATTATAGTAAAGATGAGGAAAATGATGTTAATACATGAAATCAAAATGTGCGATATGTTTAAAACAGTTTTAGGTGTCTACATTTTTCCCTTCTTTGAAGTAATGTACTCATTGAATTGTTTCAAAAACTTAATGCTGCTCAAATTTTTAAAAAATCCCAGATTTTACATGATGCCCCACTATGTCCCAACAAATGAAGAAGCATGAATGATGAAATTTGAACCTAAAAAATATAATAGCTCAAGCAATTGAGATCATACAAACCCATAATGAAATTTATTTGCAAAAAAATCAAATTGATTAATCTAAATAAATTGAACATAAACCAAAGCAATTAACCATTAGGAAGTGCAAATCTTCAATCACATTATGGATTGATGTTCTTTGATTTTACTTGATACTCCATTGTTCCCCAACAAACAAAGGAATGATGGTGTGTTGCCCCCTTGAGAGATAGCCAAAAAAATTAATTTTCGGGTCGAGACCATGACAAGGTTATGGGAGTAGGTCTACTAAAAAAGGACAAAAAATAACTCCTAGGAAGCCTCAATATTGATTAGGACTGATAGCCAAGGCTGGAAAAATGAGTTGCAAGGAAAAACCCAAGGTTTTTCTGGGCATATATGTTCATTTGGGTGAATTTCAACCTCATTTGCACACTTAGCTTCGTGAGTTCAAAGCCCTTGAGAGATTTTTGATTTCATATCATGTGGAGACACTATTTCTATGGCCCACATTGTTTAAGGATCCTATTTATGATGATTGAAGGGATTATTATCCATAGGCTGCCAAACATTGCTTGTTTATAATGATTTGGCCAAATCTTTAGAAGATCAATCAATCTAGATGAGAAGCGGAGGGCCAAAATTTTTTTACACTTGAAGCTAATTCCAACAATGCTGCGAATACTTACAGTTCAAAAATAGATGATCCCCTATTTCTTCCTCCATTTTGCATAAGGGGCACCTAGATGGTCCCTGGTAGCTGAGCTTGGAAAACCTATCCGTAGTTAAGGATTTGCCTAGGACGTAGCCCAGGTGAAGTTTCCATCCTTTGGAAGGTAGAGTTTGTTCCAACATAGGATGATTGGAAAGTTGGAGTCGAAAGCACCTTTTCTCGACAGAATATTGTAACCATCCTTTACCTTGTATTCCCCATTTTGAGAGGCATTCCATCTGATTTTATCATTTCCTTGCCTTAAACATATATTCCAATTATTCAAGACCTACTAAAAAAACTCCACCTCATTCCTCTGGAAGCCCATCAAAATTATGCTCTTCCATTTGTAATAAATTTCACCCTACTGCTCAATGGATCCTCTAGATAATCTCTTACCCTATCTCCCCATTCCTATTTTGTAACCATATTTACTTATGCTAGAGCATTGATGTCAGCTAATTTTTCAAAATCATCCTAAGAGTCTTCCCAAAACATGGCTGACTGGCCATCCCTAACTTCCTAAATCAAATGATCCAAATTTGCATCTCACAAATTGCATATGAAGTTCCAAATTTGGGAACCTTTTGAGAGATTTCTATCCGTCAACATGGAATGTTCATCCCCATCAAGGTAATTTTCCATGAGAAATTTTACCCACTTCAATCACTAATTTTTGTGAAGGGCCCATACCAATTTTTCCCCCAAAGCTTTATTTCAAATGAAGCAGCAAATTTTTCATTCCTGCCCCATCTGCCTATTTCTTTTAGCACGCCTTTTCCCATTTTATCATATGGAACTTGTTTTACTCTGAATTTCCTTTCCAAAAGAAATATTTCATCTACTTATATAGAGATTTTCATGCCCCAGATGATAAGGCAAGGCAACACATCATATATGTTGGTAAAGCTAAGATGACAGATTTCAACATTGTCAGTCGCCCAACCCAAGAAAGCCATCTATTTTTCCATGAAGCCATTTCATCCTTCACCTTGTCTATCAGTGCACTCCATGGATTTCCTTTCTTCACTCCCTTATCTAGTGGGAGGCTGAGATACTTGTAGGGAAGCTTCCCCCTTCTAAAACCTAAAATCCTCAAGATCTGAATCTCTCTTGCAATGGGTGTGTTTAGAAAGAAAACTTTTGACTTCACAGTGTTGATCTCTTGCCCAAAGGCCAAATAATACATATCTAGGATTCCTTTTATCCTATTAGCTTCTCTCTCCATAGTAGTCCCAAACAAAAAAGTATCACCAACAAACTATTGATGTGTAACTGCACTATGGTTACTTGCTACTTGCAAGCTAGGCATCGAGCTAATCCTTCTTTCTCCTTCAATCACCCTACCTAGGGCTTCAACACCATAATGATGAATAAAAAAGGGGAGAGGGGATATCCTTGCCTTAGTCCCTGAGAGGCGCTGAAGAAACCTTTAAGGGAGCCATTCAAAAGAATAGAAAATATAGGGCTTTCAATCCATCTGAAAATATAGTCCAACTAATCCCCCTTGAAGCCAAAGGCCTCCATAATCTTAAGGAGGAAGTGCCAATTAACCTTATCATATGCCTTCTTGATGTCAAGCTTAAGAAGCATTGCAGGTTTCTTCAAAATTTTCACTGAATGGATCACTTCCTGGGCTATGATCACTCCATCAAAAATTGACCTTCCACGAACAAACCCCATTTGCTACTCCGAAATTATGAAGGGAAGAGTGTGTTTAACCCGATTTCTAACTACTTTTTCCAAAATTTTATATAGTGTATTGCATAAAGAAATTGGCTGAAATTCCTCCATTTACTTAGGTTTCTCTTTCTTGTGGATGAGCACAATGAATGTGTTGTTGATTTATTTTGGTGCACATCTCGACTCTTTTGAATCTTCGATTGCCTCATAGACATCATGCTCTACAATATCCCAAAATTTCTAAACAAAGACCACAGGAAAACCATTGGGCCTTGGAGTCTTTTTCGGATGTAATTGGAACAAAGCCACCCTTATTTCTTCTTTAGTAAATTTCCTGAAAGTTTGCTTGTTCTAATCCTCAATTACCACCCTAAGTATGTTCCTTAACAACTCATTTTGAGCCCATAGATTGGAGGCTTCATATTTGTTCAGGAGAGTTTGAAATAAATCCACCTTTGTATTCCTTATCTCAAGTGGGTCATCCACCATTCTCCCATTCAATCCTTTAATCGTGTAGAAATTATATTGACTTCTCTCCTCACCTTTGTTGAATTGTGGAAAATTTTCATGTTCCTGTTGTCGGTCTTCAACCACACTTCTTTGGATTTCTAACTCCAAAAAAATTCCTCTTTTTCCATTACTTCATTCAACCTCCCAAGCAAATATTTCTCCTCTTCAAAACTATTTGCATCCATCCGCTTTGCTATCACCTTTCTTTCCACCTCTTCTAGGGCTAATTCAATTTGTTTTCTTTCTTCCAAGATGTTCTTGAAGCTTTCTTTGTTCCATTGCTTTAAGTTCTACTTGAAAATTTGTAACTTCTTCATTACAATAAACATTTTGGAGCCTCCCAGGTTACATCCCATCCACCACTACTTAACCAACTCCCCGAGATTTGGGTCTTTGAGCCACATAGATTCAAACTTAAAGGGGCACCTTACTGGGCTTCTTTCTTCACAAATTTCCAATTGGGCCGAAAAATGATTCGACCCCACCCCAGGGAGGATGTTACATTCCAATGTGAAAGGAAACCTGCTTATATCCCCTTTAAAGAGGAACCTGCCAAGTTTTTTTGCTATACTACTGAAGCCTTTCCTTCTGTTTGTCCAAGCATAATTGTCATTCCCCATTTGAGCTTCTAGTAACCTATTGTGATCTATGAAGTCTTTAAAATCAACCTATGATTGAAGAGGTCTTTTTGCACCCCCTCTTTTGTCATCTGATCTCAATATAGCATCGAAATCCCCCCAAAATATAGAAATCTTCCAATGACTAATTTAAAACTAAATCTAATTCTTACCAAACTAGCCTTTTCTGAATGCACAAATTAGGACCATAAACATTAATGAGTAAGAATATTAGATTTTATATGAGAGTCCTTACCATAAAAATGAGTCAATGTCTACTATTGCTGACTTCTTTAACTATCACCGTTTGTGGCTTCCAAACAATCATCAAACCACCAAAGGCCGCATCCTCATTGATCCCTACACACCTCCAAGATTTCCACTTGCTCTCCAACCTTTCTCACTCATTTTCATCCAATTTTGATTCCTGGAATAGACCTACATCTACTTGAAAAACATCTAGCTGACACTTGATTACATATCGTTTGTTAGGGGCATTTAAGCCCCTAACATTCCATGTTAGGATTTTCATGGTTTTTTAAGAAGAGCTTCACTCTTCCCTACTTTTAGCATCTCATTGATCTTCTTCTAGCCGCTAGCCTCCCCGTCCCATTTGAGCTTCTCCTAATTCAAAATTCTACCCTACTTTTGCTTTCACCATAGTTTGGGGAAGTCTTTTGCACTTCCTTGTGACTGATGCCTAGTTTCCCAGCCTCACCATTATCTGCCACCATGAGTATTCATTTCTTCCCATGGATAGACTGGGCCTCTCCTCAAAAAGAAGATTATCATCCTCTAGATGAGCGGGCCATTCATCCAATCATCAAAGTCATCCTCTTCTTCCATCCTCAGGGAGGCACTCTTTTCCACCCTAGCAAGACCAACCATTGCATTCCAAACCTCAATCAATGTGTCTTGGTCCTCCTGTCTACATTTGTTTCCTAGCAAATTGATAACTTCTGCCACTTTTTCCTTTAGATCACCCTTGATGTCACCCAGGCTTGTGCCAACATCCACCACACCCTTCTCTGATGGGGATGTCGACTTTTCCCTAGCTTCCACTTCCATTTCTCCTGAGACCTTGTTCGCTGGTTGTTTAGTGGAGGGAGTCAGGTGTTGCGACGCCTTTGAACTTTTGCACACCTCTTTAGAGGGGGGAACCTGTGATTCCCATCACCCCAATGACTTGATAATCTCTAAATTTGGGATGGGATCTAGGAAAATTTTCTACTTCCAAACCCCCCATTCCATCGCTAACTCAATTTCATTCCATATATCTTGCCATGGTTTATTTTCCACACATAACCTTATAGAGGAACATATACCATCCATGTTCTTCCTTTCCTCTATGCACACATAAGTTCCCATGCTATTCCTAATTTCTTCTAGTTTTTTTGGGCTCCTAAATTCTAATGGCAGATTATGCAGTCTCCACCATTCTTAGACAACTTTCATTTGGTGTAGGTGAGGGTTAAAGCAGATAATCCATCGCCTGATGCAAAAACCATAACCATCCAAAAGCCAAAATCCAGATTCAATTTGCATCCTTATCTTTTTCGATGGGAAGATTACCACAAAGTACCTATTAACCAATGTTTTCAATTGTAATTTCGTACCCCACTTTCCTTGCCACCAATGCACTTGAAAATCCCATTTGAAATCCTATACTAACCATTTTGTAATTAGCCCTATCCGATCAAGCCTTTCTCTCCTATAATTTGTCTTAGGCAATCGTCACAACTTTCCTTTGGCGATTTCCTAGATCAGCCTTATTCCCTGCATCTTCTCCATAGTTCAAGCCATGAATCAGAGGAGAATCATTGAAACTAGGGGTGCAATCTAGTTTCTCTCACCGATTCTTCTCGGCCTTATGATTTTGAACCCAATTAGGGTTACGGCCTCGACGAAAATTGCCTCCCCATCAATCGTCTTTGATTTCCAAGAGCATTGCATTACAGCCAATGCTCCTGGACAAACCTAAGATGTATTTTCCAATTCCCTCCTATAGGGGCTCTACTGCTTTCACTCGTGACTTTCCCACCATCTGCCTTCTTCAATTTTTCCCCATTTGCTCAATTTTTGATGTCCTCAGGGGAGAACATTGCTTCAACATCTCTAGCCCAATGCCCTTGGCCTTTTATTTCCTTTGTCATAGCCCTGATCCTCGACCATCCACTAGCATTCCTATCCACAAGGCCTTGATCTGCATCTTTTTGCCTCTGCTCCGTGCCTGCTTCTTTTTACTCCATTTCTTAATATTAATTGTCTTATTATTATATTAATATTATATTATTCTAATTATTGAAGTATCATATTATTCTTATAAATGATTTTTTCTATTACTCTGATTATTGATCTTAGTATTTTAATATTATAATTAGTAAAATATTACTATTTTATTAATAATACTAATCTATTACTATATTATTTTTATTATGATATTAATAATATTAAAATATTATTATTATTATTTTATTATTTTCAAATCCAAATTGATGTCAAAGTTAAAAAAAATCAATTAAATTATATCATTAATATTATATATCAATTAAATTATATTATTAATGGTAATATTATATTATTATTATTATTATAGATAATTTATATAACATCTAGATATATCTATATGATTAAATTATATTATTATATCATTATAATATAATTAAATATCCTATATTATTATAATAATATAATTAAATATGATATATTACTATTAAGTAATACAATTAAATATGTTATATTATTATTAAATGATATAATTAAAAAGATGTATCTGACATTATTTATATAAATTACTTTAAGATAATAATATCTAGTTTGAAAAAGCAAACACTTGAAATGAAAAATTTATGATAGATCATGTATCATTCTAATTTTATATAAAACACAACAATTCATATGTTTATGTGTCTTGCGCATACGAACAACTTCCGTTATGTCTGCATGGCGCCATGTGCTACACCACATAACTACTTACATATTTATCATTATAATTTTTTTTGTATTGGAATAAGAAAAACAAAATAACAAGCAGCAATTTATCATTATAATTGATTATGTGTCTTGTGAAGGATAACAATATGTATCATCTAAAATAAAATATTTTTCGTAAAAATAATTTATTTATTTATTTATATATATAGATGTATTTATATATTTATTATAGTTTTATTTACTTTATATCTATTTTATTTATTTATGAGTTATTTTATTTTGTTTTAAAATTAATTAATTTTTTTTTAATTTTTTAATTTTAATTTTTGAAATATATATTGATTATGATTTTATTTTATTTGATTTTTATATATATGATCATGTAATGATTTTGTCTTGTTACTATTATAGAACATCTTAGCATAATAATTATTCAAAATTTAATTTAATTTTCACAATTGTACTTAATAAATATTTATTTCAATTATATATAAAAATATTTGTTTTGACAATCAAATTTAACTTTAATGCTTTTATTTAGTATTCTTCAAATATTACAAAGTTCAAAAGTGTAAGATTTTCAAAAGATTTTTTTTTCATGGATATTAATTACATTATAGACTTTGATTGATAGAAAAAATGAAATGGAAAATTTTAGTAGAAGAGCAATTAAATAGAAATGATAAAGATTTAATGGAGAGATTGAATTTAGATAAATAACATTTTACTTGGTTCAAAACCTTTATAAGATGGGAATGAATGATGAGTTTATTAGTTATCATATAAAATTTTAATATTGTATTGCATTGTTTTATGTTACACATGCAAGGTAGAAGTAATTTAAATTTTAATTCAAGTTTATTATTTTATGATTTTTTAATTAAATTTGTTATTGTTTTGCTTAGATTTACTTTAGGTCTCTAGTCTATTTGAATAGAGAAAAAATAATAATGAAAATAATATTAAAAATGTGAAAAAAAAGGAGTAAGGTTGTCATGAGTGAAATAATAGTATAATTAAATAATTATTTTGCATTTAATTACAAATTAGAAATTTAATTGAAATATTTTATTATTTAATAAATGTATTATAAAAATTGAACACACATCATTTTTATGAATTTATTTAAATAATTTAAAATTAACATTTATTTGATTCATCCAATACAAAAGAATAACTTATTTTTATATCAACTTAACCATTTTTAAAAATAATTAAATATATATTTTTTATAATAACTTTTAAAATTATATGATTAAAGATTCTAAATTTATAAACATAAAAATGAAAGTCCGCTGCAACAGCTCTGACTTGGTCATTGATTTAAATAAATTTAGTATTATTTCCCTTTCAACCAGCGTGGAGAATATTAATTTTTTTCCGCTTGCTTACAATAATTTTAAGTATGTAAGTATTTTTATTATTAGTCCTCATCGCCTATGAGCTGTCCAAACCTCAGTATTGAATATTATACATTAGTGTGAATTAAAATACATATTTTTTAAAGTGTTTATATTAATTTTTTTTAATCTCCATTCAATTCCAAAGTCAAATATAATGTATTATATATTGAGTATTGAGTATTGAATATTGAATATAGAACCTACAAATCAAAGTCCCCATCTCACCTAATTCTCTGAAAATAAAAGCCATATCTCCATCAATTTACTAATTTATATATCTAGTGATGAATCCATGTTTAACTTCATGTCATTCATTTAGAATCCAAGGGAGATAAGGGCAGGTTGGGTGATTAAGAATTGAGTTTTGTGCATGGCGAATTTATAACTTGACGTGGTGCAAAATAAATCCAATATATCTAGTGTGGCTGAGTTTTTGAATAACAAATATGTTATCAACAAAATGAAAGTAGACGACCTTGGATTTACTTAGAAGGGGAATTTCATGAATGAGATTGGTGGATAGAGCATGCTAAAAAGATAGCCAAGAGAATTAATTTAGTTAAAACATATAGTAATGTGGCCAAGGGATGACTTTTACAAATGACTTTTTATAAAGCTTAAATTGAGGGGAGAGGGATTCATTGACCAAAATTCTACTAGTAGCATCAATGAATAATGTTCTAATGTGATTGCATATCATAGTCATGGGTCTGTATTCAACCATTTTAGTATAATAAGGATAAAGGAGATAAAATATGATCATAATCTTTATCAAAGTCAACTTTGATGATTAAGGTATTTTGGATAGTTTTTTGGGATCACTTAACCATTTCACAAGCATAGAGCAGGCTATCTAAAATAAAATAAAACTAGTCTACTATGGTCTAACAATCTCTTGGATGATAAACTAAATCATGTATAAAACCTACTTTTTAAAAGTCACTTTTTTTTAGAACAATACCATGCATGTGTGTGGACACCATAATTTGACCTAAACTAATAATTATTTGAATTTTTTTTATTGTGTAGAATTTTTTTTGGAGATTGATGTCATATAATTTTTTACAAAAAGAAATAACAAATTAAAATTTATTTGGTGTCCTCTCAGGGTGTGTTGAAAATTAGCATAGATGGTTCTTCTCGTGGAAATCAGTAGCTATATTGCCAAAGTTACTTATTTTTGTTGACATTGCCTCAGTCTTTTAGTTGTAGGTCAAGGCTAAGGGTGGCTAAGGGTTAGGTTACCAAGCCTTTCCCAAGCTTAAAACAAAATAAAAAAGTGGGTTGGGATTTTATTTTTTTAGAACAGGTACCTCCTTTAAAATGTACACCTATTCTATTTTTATTTTTAGAAGGGGTACTTTTTTAGGAACAAGATCTCGGTCTAAGGATCAAGATCCCATTTCGGACAACATTTTTTTTTGCTAAAACTTCCCCTCTTCATGGAACCAACTTCTTGCACTTACCCAAATGAGAATAGTTGTTCTTGCTATGCTTAGCAATTAGGTCCTCCTTCACCACTAAGGAGCCTCCAAATGTTCTTGGACAACAAAGAATAGAAAAATGTTGGAAATATATTACATCTTAGTATTGATTAGATTAATAAACAATAAGTTAACATGCAAGTTTTAATTTATAAATAAATATTAGTTTATAAATAATTAAGCTAAAATGTTAATTTTGTGAAATTATGTTCATGAAAAATAACGGATTTATGCCATTGCCATATAATAAAAAAATAACTAGATTCAATATATTGAAATCCCCCAAAAATCAATTATTTTATATTATAGATATTATTATTTTATATTTTTTATTGTTGAAATCAAGATTTAGATTTTCCAAAGACCTATGATCTAACCATCTTAAAAGCTGCACAAAATCACTCAAATGAAGTAATATTTATTTTAATATATTTTACTTTTCTAATATTCGCCACCTTAGTTGTAGATATAATAGATATATCAGCTTATATATATCCGAACACTAATTAGCCTTACAATTTTAGTCTTTCCATAATAGAAAATATGTAAAATTTACAAATTAAGATTTCCAATGATATATTACATATCAATTTAAAAAAAAAAAAAACATATATAGTTGAATTATATTTGAATAGATTTTAATTCTTATAAATATAATTTATGTTAAATATGAATTATTTATAGGCACATCTTCAAAATTGAATTTAGATAAATAACATTTTACATGGTTCAAAACTTTTAGAAGATGAGAATCAATGATGAGTTATATTAATTATCATATAAAATTTTAATATTTTATTGTATTGTGTTATGTTTCCAAATGCAAGGTAGAAATAATTTATATTTTAATTCTAACTTATTATCTTATGATTTTTTAATTAAATTTGTTACTACTTTGTTTAGATTTACTTTAGGTCTTTAGACTATTTAAATATAGGAAAAATAATAATGAAAATAATATAAAAATGTGAAAGAGACAAGAAAAGAAGTAAGTTTGTCATGAGTGAAATAATAGTATAATTAAATAATTATTTTACATTTAATTACAATTACAAGTTAGAGGTTTAATTGAAATATTTCATTATTTAATAAATATTTTTATAAATGTATTATAAAAATTGAACACACATCATTTTTATGAATTTATTTAAATAATTTAAAATTAACATTATGTTTGATTCACCATATTTTTGATATCAATTCAACTATTTTTTAAATAATATAATTTTTTTTATCTTAATTTTAAAATTATAATTAATAATTCACCACAAAATTATATGATTAAAGATTTTAAATTTATAAACATAAAAATCAAAGTCCGCTGCAACAGCTCTAACTTGGTCATTGATTTAAACAAATTTATGATTATTTCCCTGTCACCCAGCCTGGAGATTATTTCTTTTTCTTCCACTTGCTTACAATAATTTTAAGTAAGTATATATTTTTATTATCAGCCAACGTGGAGATTAAGCCATCTGCTGGACATTCGCGAATTAGTCAATTAAGTCCCCATCGCCTATGAGCTGTCCAAACCTCAGTATTGAATATTATACATTAGAGTGAATTAAAATGCATATTTTTTAAAGTGTTTATATTAATTTTTTTATCTCCATTATATTCCAAAGTCAAATATAACGTATTATATATTCAGTATTGGGCTGCTATTTAACTCTTCTGCTGGAACGGCTCTAACTTGGTCAATGATTGTTTCATTGGCTTGATTAAATTTATTATTATTTTTTATATTTCCCTTTCAACTAGTCTGCATATCATTTCTTTATTCTTTCCCTTTTAAAAATTATTTAAAGCTAACATCAAATTTTACTATCATCCAATTCAAAGATTATTTATTCATTTTTCTCACCTAATTCTCTAAAAAAAATTAAGCCATCTCTCCATCAATTTACCAATCAAGTCAATTAGATATCTAGTGATGGACCAATGTTTAACTTTATTAAAAAAATCAATTAGAATCTAAGGGAGATGAGGGTAGGTTGGGTGATTAAGAATTGAGTTTTATTCATGTCAATTTACAACTTGACATGGTGCAAAATATTCCAAAATATCTAAGGTGTGTCATTTATGAGGTTGATTTTTTAATACAAAATATGTTGTCATCAACAAAATGAGAGTAGACGGCCTTGGATTTACTTAGAAGGGGAATCCCATGAATGAGATTAGTGGATAGAGCATGCTAAAAAAGATAGCCAAGAAAATTAATTTAGTTAAAACATATAGTAATGTGGCCAAGGGATAACTTTTGCAAATAGATTTTTATAAAGTTTAAATTGAGGGGAGAGGGATTCATTGACCAAAATTCTAGCATTAGCATCAATGAATAATGTCCTAATGTGATTGCATATCATGGGTCTGTATCCAACCATTTTAGTATAATAAGTATAAAGGAGATAAATTATGATTATAATCTTTATCAAAGTCAATTTTGATGATTAAGGCATTTTGGATAGTTTTTTGGGCTCACCTAACCATTTCACTAGCAAGAGCAGCCTATCTAAAATAAAACTAGTCAATTTGCTATGGTCTAACAATCTATTGAATGATAAACTAAGAATAAAATTATTTTTCTAATTTCTTTTGGGGAAAGATGTGTAACAAAGGATATTTTTTATTATTTTTTTCTAAATATATTTTTTATTAATTTTTGTTGGTCTAATTGTTGTTTTTGAAAACATCATGCAACCATAATTTGACCTACACTAATAATTTTTTTATTTTTTTCATTGTGTAGTAGATTGATGTCATGTAACTTTTTTAAAAAAAGTTACCAAATTAAAAGTTATTAAAAAAGTCCGACTTTCAAGTTTATGGACCTTAGAAATTAATTAAAAAATAGAAAACATAATCTAGTCATTAAAAATTACATATGTGAAAACTAGACATTATGATCTATAATGAGTTCTAATTTCATAAATTAATTAAAAAATTATTATTAGCTATATTGCCAAAGTTAGTTATTTCTCTTGACATTGCCTTATTAGTCTTTTAGTTGTAGTTCAAGGCTAAGGGTTGAGTTACCAAGCCATTCCCAAGCCTAAAAAAAAATCAAAAA
>VDFB02105785.1:355270880-355311145 GCA_007258455.2 Sequoia sempervirens
TGATAAATAAGGGGCTGAAGCTGAGAAGGTTGTATTAAAATTAAAAGTATAAGAGTTTACAAGACTTGAAGCCTCAACAGAAGATAAAATAAACATAATCATTACTTAAACTTTTCCTACTCTTAGTAACTCCACAAATGAGAATTCTTCAAGCCTCAATATCATTTGAAGTGTGACCAAGCTATCTTGAACCTGTAAAATCAGCTTAGCAAGCATGGATTCTGAAAAGAAGAAGAGGAGGAACAACACAAGTAGAGTTAATGTTGGATCACAACAGGTGACATGCTCGTGTGATGATGGTGCATCACCTCAACCTCTGCCTCACCATTGATCATTGAAGCCATTTTGTATCAGAGAAAGAATCACGATGCTGGGAATAATCAACTAACATTGTATACAGGGACCATGGACCATTTGAATCCACAAGATGGTAGCAGGGAAGGCATTTGTAAAGCAGCCAGTGTGAGTCAAGCAGAACATGGAACTAATTGACTTTCTACAACAACCTTCCAGCACCAACTGACTATTTCTCTGGCAACCTTCCAGCACTCTCTAACTATCTTTCTGTGACATCCTTCCAACACACTTTGACTATCTTTCCATGGCATCCTCACAACACTCCCTGACTACAAACTACATGTAAAACAAGTATAATATTCTACAGAAGATTACTGTAAAACAAGTATTAAAGATTAGTAAGATATTGATACAACAATCCAACCAAAAGTGAAATACTTTTTGAAGAAGTCTGGAACGTGGTCACCATTATAAACCCAGATGAGGGCACCGTGTGAGCAATACATTTTTCATTGAAATAATAGATACAGAGTGAAACCAATACTGCAATGTGGATCTCTTTGCAAATGGTGTTTGTAGAAGCCATTGTTTCCTTCGTTGCCTTCTTACTTGACTCTCCACTCTTAGAAACATAACTGTCACACTCCTCTTCCTCATGGAGTTATCTATTCAAGTGTCATCCCATCAGCTCCCATATTTACCAATGCATCTGCCATTGTATTGCCTTCTCTATAAATATGGTTAATCGTTACATTTTCAAACTTACCCATCAGGTTTATTGCTGAATCTAGTAAAGATTGTAATTTCCAGCTCAACACTTTCTTAGCTCTTATCGCATTTACCACAAAAGTCGAATCCCCTTCAATTTCTACCTTTGCCAAGTTCAATTCTATGCAAAGGGATAGCCCTAATACTAGAGCCTTAAATTCTGCCATGTTGTTTGTATCAATCTCCAATGGTTTTCAATATCTTGCAATAGTTTTTCCCTTCCAAGAGTGAATCACACCACCTGCTCCTGATGGACTTGGATTCCCTCTGGACGCTCCATCAAAATTCAGTTTGCAAGACAAAAGAAATATGTATTTCTGCTTCAAATGTGAGATTTGTTTTATAGGCAGGCCATTTTTCTCAAATTATTATTTTCTGATTAATTGATTATTTTCTTTGTTATTTCTATATATATTTATTAACAAAATTATATAATATTATTGTTTCAACTCTAATCATAAGAAGCAAGTTTAAATGGATAACAAAATCTATCACAAACCCTAATCCTCTACCACCCAATCTGTTCAATACACCTTTAGTTTTCTCTTTAGTTACAAGTAGTGCAACATGCTACCTCAATTGGCATATCCTCACTGTATATAAAAGAACTCTGATAAAAGTACAATCTCTACAAATTGTTCACCAATCCCAGCAAATCCCTAGTATGATCACAGATACAACCTGATTAAAGCATTCAATACGATTTACTCAAAATGCTCCTGGCCTCAATAATACTTTGCTACTGATAACTTGGTATCGTTTGTCGTACAGAAGTCCATTCAATACTACAAAAAACTATGCCAAAAAATCGATATTCTAAACTGAATTGGGCATTCTATAATTGAATTTCCAGCTTTTAGGTGCACCAAACACTAATTTTTTGAATCGCAATTCAAATTCTATAGCTTAAAACATTAGTCTCAGCCTATACAGGGAGGGACTAATAAAACACTTAAATTAACGCTATCATAATAATAGTTCTCATTTATATAGTAAATAAATGATTGTAAACGATAAATAAATGGTTAACCATTTAACCCATTACTCTGTTGGCAAATTTACCAATTGGGTACTCCACTCCGCCGCAGGTGAAAAATTCCTTGTCTCTCACTTTGCCCCAGCTAAGAACCTCCCCCTTTCCAATCCTTTTCCAACATGGCGACAAATCATCCATCACAAATTCCCACATATGAATCTCCCGAGAAATTGTTCCGTCAGGTATAACTACACCTACATGTACTGCCAACATATATGATGACTGTCATGGAAACACAGTATGCACTTCACGCCCATCTTCATCTTCCAAGCTTTCCACTCCTTCCGGCAATGGCACAATTTTATTCAACAGGCAATAATTCAACAATTGAACACTGTGTTCTTGACGAATAAATGGCCTCACGAATTCCCAACTGTGCAGCAGATTATTCCATTCTCTGCAAACTCTCCGAAAACGAATGACAGAGTGAATTGGAAGGAGAGGCAGTAAACGCATCTCAACTATGTGCTCTGGTATCGATTCCCACGACATCCATTCATCTTCCTCCTTTCCCTCTCACTCTCTGTACTCCCGCTCACTTTCCATGTTAGATGTAACAACCACAAATGATATCTGCACTAACTTGTTTTTAAAAATAAAAGAAATGATTGTGAATTTCCAATGAATTGGTTTTTGTTTAGAGCTTAAATTGTGATTCAGCGGAACTTGAAAATTAAAAAACTAAGCGTCGTGACTGGTGAGGATGTAAATAAAAAACAGTATTACTACAAATATCTTATTTTAATTAGATTCTTATGTCCAATACCCAACAGTTTTTTGTATTGTTATCATTGCTATTACGGCAAAGATAAAAGCTCATGAATTATGAATGGACGTTTCAAGGTATTAACTATAAATTGTATGTGATTATATAATATATTTTTGATTAATGATAATAATGTGATTTATATTATTTAAATGTTTTTAGATTAAATGTGGAATTGATACTGTAAGATTAATTTTCAGAGTTAATATTTATTCAGAATAATGATTTAAATCTAAAAATAATATTCTAGACTAAAAGCATCAGCTTTCTCATGCCTTTAAACAGTAGCTAATTGGGTTATGTCAAAATAAAAGACTTGCAAGAAGCACTAGAACTGGAAAGGGAGAATGGTGTATTAGATTATAAGCCAAATACCATCAACCGAAAGTGTAGTGATGATAAACATGGATATGGTAGTTTGAAAGTTGAAAGAGAGGAAGACATATTGTTTCTAAGTGTTATGATTGGAGATCACAAAGAAAAAGATGATATTTTTTAGAACATGGCATGCTGAAGGTCTAAACTCCTTTTGAAGGTGTAGGATAATGTCATGGCATACCTAAGGAAGTGAAGGCTACCCATTTCTAGAGCTCAAAGACTTATGTTTGAATCTGGAATATATTCAAATGTCATCCTTTTTTATTTTTCAAACATGATTCTTTTTTTTTTAAATGGAAGGTCGTTTAAAAAAACAATTACGGAGTTCATTCCATACAATGAAGTGAAGAAGTTAGAAAAACCTTGATAGTCATTTGCCTTGGAAAATTTCAAGGAAGATTCTATTATTTATCCTAATGTTTTTTATTAGAGGTAAAAGCAGGTTTTGATGGGACCTGAAACCTAGTAGAAAGGAAGGCAAACTGCAAACCAACAGCAACACCACAAAAACTTCTAAAATATTATCAGGACTACATATGTTGCATCAGCTAGACAAGGAGGGCTAGAAACCCCTTTTACAACCTTCTTTTAACTAGGACTAGAAACCCTTAGAGATACATAGAAACCGCCTGCATCAACTAGGCATCAACAAACCAGTCGCTCATGGAAGACACCATAGAGCCAATATAAATAACCAGAATAATGATATCAAACACCATTAAACCCTTAATCATCTCCACTTGCTGGGACATAAAGAAAAAATTAGAATATGACCCGACCTGTAGCATAATAAGAGAAGCCAAGGAGCCCAAATCATCTAAGGATAGCTCTAGTAGCAAGAACCCCTTAGAAACATTCAGGTAATAGGAAACCAACACCACAACCACCTCTAAAGGAATGAGCTCCCCTCTATTGGATAGGATGCTACAAGCAGCAAGACCACTACATCTAGAAATCACCAACACCCTTCACCTCCACCTTTATAGGAGCACTTCCCACCTTAATAGGACTAGCTAAGGGAGGTCCACCTCCATAGGACCAAAGAGGAAAGCTAATAAAACAACCAAGAAAAAAATTGTAGCATCCTTTGGTAAACACTACACCAGAAAAAAACTATGGACAAGGATAGAAAATAAACACCAAAGGTCCACCTTAACAACACTACCATAAGAACTTATCTGGGAATCCAAAGAAAAAAACCCAGTTGCATGTCCATCACTAACCAACTTTTGAGCCTTCACAAAAGGCCAGAACAATTGAGCAAATAGAAAACAAATGTGAAGTAGCTCAACTCGAGAGTAGACCACAAATCCCCTCATCAGTCACACATTAGCAATAAGAACCATGGGCCAAAAGACCACTAAAGGTAGTGTCCCAAACTTAGAACGAATGAGAACATCCAACCCCCAAGAGGAACAAGGGAACCCAAACATGAAGGAAATTAGGAGAAGGGCCAACATGAAAGAACCCTAAGAAACTCAAACATGCTAGTCAGAGCCATAGATGACCCAAAACTCTCAACAACCAACTAGAGGGAAATAACATCACTCCTCAAAGAGGGGATAGGAGGAACCCAAACACTCCAAGAACAAAGAACCCCAAAAAAAACCTCAAAAAAGTAGCAAGTAGAAGCAAGGGGCAACTAAGAAGAACCTAGATATAGAACAGACCAGCAAGAAAAACCACCAAGCCTTTCTATTATGCCAAATATGAACAAAAAGAGGCCCAATCAGTAGTCAAACTTCCTCAGAGAAATCCACACTCACCAACAACATGTAAGGAAACCAAAAAACCCAGTCCTCAATCACTACAAAAGGATCCAAACTGAAATCCAAGGAAGGCGAGAGAAAAAGCCCTACACCAAACCCCCAAAACAACAAGGCCAACAACTCCAAGCCAAACAAGGCAACCCACACAAGCATAGAGAGAATTCCACCTCCAAACATGACTATCCTCTAGCCATCACAAACCAGAAGTCAAGCAACACACATCAAGGAACACAACATCCAAAATCCAAAGAGACCATCCACAGAGACTTTTGCACAAGCCAAGAAACACCTGTACAAAGAGGCCCTCGCCACTAGCAAAAAATAACCAGCATCTACCAAGAAAAGATGTCTGACCAACATGCCTGCATAGATAGGAGAACAAGTTTCCACCCAAATCATAAACCTCCAAGAAAGATCCCAAAGAAAATGCCCCATCCTCCACCACAACCAAGAAAGAAGCTTCCGCGCAAACTACAAAAGTAGGAAAGGTAGAGCGAGGAAGAAACGAATCATCTGGGTCCCCCTTGTCCTCGTTCCCATCATTTGCTTCCCCTGCAGATTCAAACCTGCATCCTCCCACCCTCACTGAGTTCACTGCCTTCATCACTCATAAACAATTATTTATGCTAATGTTTGTCTAAAGTATGCTTCCAATAAATTTATTTATTTTCTTATTTTATAAAATTTTATAAACTTTCAAAGTAAAAAGAATCACTTAGAAAATAAATTAATTTTTCTAAAATATTAAAAAAAACAAGGTAAAAGGTCAGTTTTGGTTCGACTGTGAAAGATTTCTTGGCAGGGAAGAGAATTGGGTTTTTAATTTTGTACAAAATGGAAAGAGTCTATGAGTTCTTCAAGTTGGAGAAATGAATAAAGATGATATGGTCACTTAGTGAACCAAAAATGTATTTTGTGTTGTAAATTTTGTTGATGTTCAACTAAGCCATTTCTTTGATATTTTTCCATATGATAAACTATAGATGTAATGATCATCTTGGCTTATGTGGTGAACCTTGGAGTCCAATCCTCTAGCTTTGCTGAGGTGGAAGCTACATTTCATGGCATTTGGATTGAAACACAGGCAAGGTTAACCAACTTGGTCATTGAGGGAGACTCAAGAAATACCATACTCTTGTTGATAGGGCATGCCAAACCTTGTTAGTCCTTATAGGACCCCGTCATGTTAGCTTGTAATCTCATGATTGCCCTCAGAAATAGTCAATCTATTCATCTATCTAGAAATGACAACAAAGTTTTCAATGCTCTTACCAATCTTGGCGCTTTAACATCTAACTTAGTTATCTAGTATAATTTATCTCTTATCCCAAAGCATGTGTGCAGATTAATTTTTCATGGATCTACTATCAGCTTCCTTAGACATTTGCCACAATTTTTATTTATGGAAAATTAAACCTTCCAATAAATCTTATCATATTCCTATTTGCTTATGGCTTTGGCCTCCTTCTTGAAACTTATATAGGTTTCATTCCTTTGCTCTATTTTCTACATTTTTTTTTCATGTGGGGTGAATTGGTCCAAGATGAACCGGCTAACTACAAAATGTGGAAGTAGGATAGTGAATTTTTTCCTATCATTCAACGAGGTAATCAAGGGAAAATGGCCTCTTATGTGGAAGGATGCAGGGGCATGACCCTAACCTTTCTAAGGAGTTTGCTACCTCTTGGAAGAATAGCACTATCACCATTTGCAGGTGCTCTTTCATTGTGACTGTTGATCTGATTGCGAAGGTGATAGGACTTCTGATGGATGGTGCTTGTATTCCTCATAAGCCTAAGGGTCACTATCAGAAAGATGTAGAATTTTTTGAAAGCTAGAGAAAAGGTTAATAGACTCCAAAATGGCTTCAATAGGGAAGACCTACCTGGGGTTTGGAGAAAGTTTGTAGAGGTTTTGATGAGGTATGTTATGCTTGAGGGTCGCTTCTATCACTTTCATGCTCATTTTTTTCCTATGCTCAATCATCTTCGTTACAATGTTAAGATGAACTTTTCCTTTTGTATTTTTTCTTCTCTTGAACAATTTGTTAAGAATGTCGAGGAAAAAAGAAAGAATCCTCCTATCCACTAAGTTTTAATCTTTTTCCTATGTCACTATTAGGATGTCATGTTACCCTCTCTGACCACTATCAAAGGAGTAGTTTGGTCATTTATGACACCACTGAACCCCTTGAGGACCCCATCCCCACTTTCACCCTTGATCAAACCCTGCCCACTACTCCTAGTATCACTCGTGCTCACGATAAAACCCCTATCATTGAGGAAATCCCCCCCGAGCCCATCAAATGTGATCACTTGTAAGAGCCCATCCCAATTTCTTCATCTACTTCTGATAATTTGAACAACTTAGATGATGAGTTTTGGAATCCCACCCCTAGAAATTCTCTCATGCACTCCCCTATTCACGTGGAGGTTTTTGATGTCCCCAACAACCATTGTCATTAACCCTAGCCCTCAAAATTCCCCTAATATATGCATCAATCAGGGTGGGAACCATGCTAAACCCAAGTAGGGTAAAGGAAATTGTGCCTCCTATGATCTCTTTTGCCATAAGATTAATGAAATCTCAGAGATTGTAAATGTCCACAATGACATCCTTAAATGGCTTCTTAGTCAACTTGTTCTTGTAAAAGAAATAATTTGGGTTCACGAAAGCAACGTGCTTCAATATTAGGTCCTCTGGCTAGGGGAGGTGGAAGATAATGGCCATTGGGATATGATTTCCTCCCTATCTAAGTCATTTGATTATTGGGCCAAATAGGACAAGGAGGTGGAAGAGCTCAGATACCTCATGGGTATAAAGGAGGACAAAAAGAATTTGTAAAAGGAGCTCAATGCTATCCACAAAAACTAGGAAAAAACCACAAAATGTCTCAAGGTCATCAATGATTATAGCAAATAGATTGTAAAGAACACGACTCTAACCATTTAGAAATTTCAACAAGAAATTAGGAAAATCCATGGTAAATGGGTGGCAGAGGGTGGCCTTGAGGAAGGTCACATGTAGAAGAAAGGCAAGGTGGTGGACAACTCAGCTCTGGACACTACTATGGACACTAAGGCTATTCAAAAGGGTCTCCTATCTTTGAAGTAGAAGGTCCACTTCTTGGATTAGGAGTGGAAAGCAATTAGTGGTCTCAAGCTACTGGGTGACTAGTAGTGATCTTGGTCCCATGTTGGGTTTTTATCTGTGTTGTCTTTATTTCTTCTACTAGTAAAATTGTTGCTATTTCTTTTGTTTTAGTTTTTTGGGCGCTTCACTTCTCATGAGCTCCTCGTTGGCCTCGATGGCCATTTTGTAATGGGTACAGACCCTTCCTATTTTAATATAATCAAAACTATATTTGTAATGTGTAGTGTAGAAAAATGTATCCCTTTATATTTTCACACTTGTTTGGGTCCTTCTTGTTAAAATTTAGCCTATTTATGCCTTAATTGGTCCTATTTTGTGTCCACAAGTCTAGTTAAATGCATTTTTCTAAGGATAATCCTGACATGTAATAAATGAAAAATCATAATTTAATATTTTTTACTATGAGTTCTAGATTTAGGGATCTAGGACCCATATGCCCATTTGGGTGTATTGGTCCTCCCTAGGTCTTGGGACCTATTTTCAAATGTCACATTGAACATAATACTTCTTGAAGTATGTGTCTTAGGTTTAAGCCTTTGGGACTCATACGCCCAACTGGGCGTATTAGTCTCGCTTTAACCTAGAACCTATTTTAATTCAAATTCTTAGCAGGATTTTATTATCCTCAATTTCAATTTTTGAATGTTGGTTTGTAGTGTTGTAATTTCGAGAAATTAAGCATAAACAAGTATAAATACAAGTTCATTTCATTAAGTTTCTTCTAGTAAGAAATCTAAGATCCTTCAAGTATTCATGCAAGAGTTTACAAGAACATTCAAGAGAAAATCATCAAGCATTTGGAGCTACATTCAAGATGCCTAAAATATATAATTCATTAAAAACTAATTACTTTTACAAAGAACAAAGAAATAATGTACCAGGATATACAAAAATATTATAATCGATAAGAAAAAATTTATAGTATTTGGTTCATCTACATTGGATGCCATCTAGAATTCATGGATTCTTCTTTAAACTAATCTTAATAATAATTTTTAATCATATATCTAATTTAGTATTGATGAAAGTTGCTAAAAAAAGATTTTATTACACTCTTCCAGTTAGATCTATGCTTCACTTATCTATGTGGATTTCTAAGTTGTGATTCTTCATATATTACTATTGGGTTCTAATATGGATCTCTAAGTTGTTATTTAATATGTTGCAAGAATGATGGTGTTTGATGTCAACAAGAAGTCTACTAACTAGTGTTGTCATTGAAGTCAACTGTGGGATGAAGATGTTGCGGATATTGAGAAAATTGTGTAAAAGAGGAAAACGGTTGTGCATGTGTAGTTGAGACCTTGAGGAAGTATTGTGAGTATATGGATCAATTCTTTTGTTGTAAAAGTATGAAGATAATTTGGATTGGAGAAATGAGTTGTGATGTTGGTTCTGGTACTTGGTTTCCAAACACTTTTGAGAAAATTTAGTAAATAAAGTAAAATATGTTGTGCAAACATTCATAATGAGCTCCTATATTGTGCTCCATGTTCTTTTTGTGTTGATGTTATACCTGTGTAGATCTTACAATATTTTCAAGGTTGATAGAGGTTTCTATATTTACAAGTTGGGTTTCTAGATCGTTCTATAGTGTGAGATATTCTCACCAGTGTGTGAATCAGTTATTTAATGGTGTTTTCTATTGTCGGGGAGAAATGTATTTGCTTCACATTTCCATACTAATTGGATTTAGGTTGTGTGGATTTGGGAAGTTACTATAATGTCTATATCTCTCGGTGATCAAGTTTTTACTTGATTTGGTGCAATATAGTATGAGTTTCAGTTATCAGTATGCAAACAAGGATTATCTGTTTTCATGAGTTATAGTATTTGTTCATGTGAATCTTGGTTCATGTATTTGATGAATCTTAATTATTTTATGGATTATTCTAGATTGAATTCAATTAAATTATGCTATCTAAAAAAATCAACTCAATCTAAAGAAGTGTGTACTTAATGTCTCTGGTGTTTTGCATGAGTATTGGTCGATCTTGTGTTTAACATTACATGCAAGGCTTGTAGAAGTATGTTGAAGCATGTT
Organism: Sequoia sempervirens; assembly: GCA_007258455.2. NCBI lineage: Eukaryota > Viridiplantae > Streptophyta > Pinopsida > Cupressales > Cupressaceae > Sequoia > Sequoia sempervirens. The sequence continues at coordinate 355,281,092 of VDFB02105785.1, forward strand.
GGGATCTATTTGGATCCTAATTAAGGGTTTATGTAGGTCACCTTTCATTCCCAACCATTGCGGGAATGTTTGGGTTCCAACCTAGTTTAAATTTGAATGTGTAACGGCTAGTGGTTGACATTGGAGAAATTTTTGAGGTAGAGGTTGATATAAATAAGAACAATGTTAATGGAAGAAAGGTAAGGAAATAGTAAGAAACAATATATATTCAAAGAGTGATGTAAGTAAATTATGTGATGGGAATTTGAGCTGAGCAGTGTGAACTTCATGTTAGGGTTTTTGAAGGTAGTAAGCTAAAGGCATCTTAAATCTTTCATGTGAGAATGCGAAAGTGTGAGAGAAATTGTGGTGGACTCCTTGTTGCATTGAGAAGTTTTTCTCTATGTAACATTCTTCTTCTATCTTCTTGTATTATTTATGTGGCAATGAGCTCTGGCTATGAGCCCTTTTTTGACAGGGCATCCTATTCTAACAGTGAGCCTCTTTGTACCAATTTTTCTATTACTTATATTGTGAGCTAATTCTTGTTGTGGTTTTTCCCTCATTGGGTTTTCCACATAAATCAGGTTTTCTTATGTGTGTGGTGTTGATATTTTATTTTATGTTATTGGAATTTCATGTTTAATCATTTTAATAGAATATGGGTATATTGAATGCTTTTGTATCTGCTTACTATTGAGGGTTTTTGAAGGTTTAATTTGCTACAACTAATTCAACCCCCCTCTCAGTTTTCTTGTTCATTTCAATAATTGGTATCAAAGCAGGGTTCCTTGAAGAAGAGCTTAACCACTTGAGGTAGATTTGGGATGGAAAACAAGATTCCCTTGGAATACCCTTGATTTGATGGTAAAGATTATGCATTTTGGAAAACACAACTAGAGGAATATTTGTGCACTCTGGGATTTGAAATTGAGAAGGCCTATTAGACTTCATACACTCCAGCTCTGAATGGTTTGAGTACAAGTGCAAAGGTCAAGGTGCATGAGATCAATGTTAAGGAAAGGTACATTATTAGAATAGTCTTTCAAAAACTAAATTAGTTAAAGATATGAGTTTGAAGACTGCTAAAGAAGTTTGGGATAAGTTAGAAAGAATTTATGAAGGAGATATGAAGGTCAAACAAGAAAATTTGCAAAATTTGAAGGAAGAGTTTGAAATGATGAATATGTCCGAGGATGAAATAGTTAAAGGCTACATTCAAATAATTGGTGAACTAGTAGGTGATATGAGAGGTCTTGGTGCAACAATTAAAGAATCTAAATTGGTGAAGAAAATTATCAAATCTCTTCTAGATTGTTATAGTGAAAAGTTATCTACTATTGAGGAAACAATTGATTTTGATAAATATTCTAGAGATTAGTTGATTGGTACTTTGACTGCATTTGAAATGAGAAAAATGAAGAAAGGAACTAAAGTAGAGACTACTTTCAAGGCTGAGAAATCATAGAGGTTGAAGAATTAGGTGAAGAAATTATTGATGATTTGGAAGCTAACTTCATGAGAAAGATAAAAAAGGCCACCAATAAGTATCAAGGAAAATTACCTTTCAAATATTTTAGTTGTGGTGAGATTATGCTTCTAGATGTCCAAAAAGAGCTATAAACAATAAGAACAAAGGAAATAAAGTGTAGATGATTAGGAAAGCTTACTATGTGGGAGAAGATGCTGGTATTTCTAATGATGAATATGATTATGGAGACTTTGATGATAATGAATGTCTATTTTTGGCTATAAAAGATAAATCTAGTTTTGCTAACTCTAAAATTTGTGTGAAGGAAAGTATACCAGAGAAGAAGGATAAGGTTGAAGGTACTTTGGTTTGATCTTTTTGTGTCAAAGAAGATAAGAATTACTAGGTTGTTGACAGTGAATGCTCTAATCATATGACCAGAGACAAAAGTAAGTTTGTTAAACTTGAAAAATATGATGGAGGATTAGTTAAATTTGGAGATGATTCAAGAGCTAAGATTTGTGGAACAGGTTCAATTAGTTTTGATGGAAAGCATAATAATAAAAATGTTTACTATGTGAAGGGCTTAAGACATAATCTCTTGAGTTTTGGACAAATGTGTAGCAAATTATGATACAATCTTGTATTTAAGGATGAAGCATGTGAGATACATAAAGGATCAAGAACTATGATTGTTGCAAGTAAGAGAAGATATGGAAGCATCTATCAGCTTAAGGGTGCTAATGGCCATTTCTTTATGTCACGGGTTAATGATAGTTGGTTATGTCATTGGAGGATGTGCCACATGAATTTTGATAATTTGGAAAGAATTAGTTTGGTTCATGTTGTGAGAGATTTACTTAAGATCATAAGACCTATCAATGTTTTTTGAGAGATTTTTCAATTTGGAAAAAAAACATGGAGTAGCTTTAAGGGAAAGGAACAATCTGCTATCAAACTATTGGAATTAGTGTATATAGATATTTTTGGTCCTAAAAGGGTGAGGGTGTGTGCAGGATCATGATGGGACAAAAAGTGGCAATATGATGGGTATGTAGTTGACGATTTTTTTACCCAAGATTCGTGAAATAAAAAGGGTTTTTAAAGGAGATTCTTAGCTTTCCACCATTATAAATTATGCTTTACTTTGAATTTAATAAGTAATTATTATTAATTTTCTATTCAAATTATGACTAAAGTCTTGATTGATAGACTAATTGAAAAATAGTTATAGCCTTCAAATGGTATCACATTTTTTGAATCCAAAACATGCGTCACATTCTATGATTTGCGGACTATATGATTAAAAAAAGAAAAATTGAATTTCATAAAGTTTTTACCAAGTTAAGGTGGTCAAACATACGAGTTTTTTTATTTTTTTAAAAAGTTGTCATAAAAAAATCATAATTAATTATTTACTTAGAAAAAAATTACAAAAAAAATGCATCACATCGAGACATGAGTCCTCTACTTATATCTAGAATATTATAAAAAAATATTATCATTTTATTGTGGTTAGGGTGGTCAAGCAAACACCTACTTCTTATTTTTTCCCTGAAATTTAAGTACTACTTCATTGAAATTTCAAATTTCACCAAATAGATTTCTTTTTTTAAAACAAACCTAGTAGTTTAGAAACTACATTCAATTTTCTACAGATTCTATTCTTACATATTTTTTATAGTAGTTGATATAGAAAGCTTTTAACAAGGGCTCCATAGTCTATAATAACCTTTACTTTAAAATTGAGGAGGAGAAGATCTTGATAGTAGTTGTGTATGTGGATGATATTATCTTTGGCGGAAATGAGGCTATGTGCAAGAAATTTGTTGAAGATATGCATAAATAATTTGACATGTGAATGTTTGGGGAGATGAATTTTTTTCTTGGGCTATAGATTAATCAAACAGATAAAGGGATTTTCATTTCACACTTTAAGTATGTCAAAGAAATGTTGAAGAATTTTTGAATGGATAAATCTAGAAACCAGTATGTACTCCTATGGTGATTGGCTGTAAATTAAGCAAAGATGATGATTCACCTAAGTCTGATAAGAGAAAGTATAGATCCATGATTGGTGGATTGCTATATTTAACTACTACTAGACCAGATACCATGCATGGAGTTTGTCTTATTGCTATATTTCAATAAGATCCTAAAGAAACACATGTTGCAGTAGTGAAAAGAATATTCAAATATTTAAGAGGCATGCTGAATTATGGTTTATGGTATCTTAAGGATATTGATTTCACATTAAATGCTTATACAGATGCAAATTAAGCTGGTTGTGTTGATGATCAAAAAAGTACAAGTGGTGGTGCATTCTTTCTTGGATGTAGATTGGTATCATGGCTAAATAAGAAACATGACTCATTTTTGTTATCGACTGCAAAAGATGAGTATATTACAATAACATCGTAATGTACATAGATATTATGGATGAGAAAAACTTTGAAAGATATCAGAGTTGTATTTGATGAACCTATATCTATCTTTTGTGATAATACAAGTACAATAAACATTTCAAAGAATCCAGTGATGCATTCAAGGAAAAAAAAATATCTATAAGATATCACATTTTGAGGGAAAAGGTTATGGAGAATGAAGTAAAGCTTGAGTATGTTCCTACAAAGGATCAAATTGCTGATATATTTACTAAGGATCTTCCTAAGGATACTTTTGAGTATCTTCAAGAGAAGTTGGGGGTTATTTCGCCTCCTTTCTCGAACTAGATGCATATAGAGGTGCATCAGTCCAATGGATCTATGGATCTATTTATTTTTTGGACTGATGTGGTGGCTACCTCTTTGGGGGAGTAGGTAGTATCATGTGTTGTCATTGTGTCACTGAGTCAAGTGGCTATACTCCTAAGGGGGAGTATTTAGAGTAGGTAATTTTGGTTCAATGTCAAAGAGGGAGAAAAATGCTAAACTTTTTATCCTTTTCCATTGATGTCAAAGGGGGAGAGAAAGAAATTTGAAAAACAAGAAGAAAAAGTGAACTTATCTTCTTAGGGGGAGAAGATCATCTGAAGAAAAAGACACAGAGCATTCAGAACTGTTGTGTGGTCTTTGGTGACTTTTCAGATCTTTTTTTGCCACCAATTACAAAGGGGTAGATTGTTGCAAGAATAATGGTGTTTTCATTGATGTCAACAAGAAGTCTATTGGCTAGTGTTGTCATTGATTTTAGCTGTGGGATGAAGATGTTGAGGATATTGAGAAATTTGTGAAAAGAGGAAAATAGGTTGTGCATGTGTAGTTGAGACCTTGAGGAAGTGTTGTGAGTACATGGAGCTATTCTTTTGTTGCAGAAATCTAAAGATAAGTTGGATTGGAGAAATGAGATATGATGTTGGTTTTGGTACTTGGTTTCCAAGTTCTTTTGAGAAAATTTAGTAAATAGAGTAAACTATGTTGTGCAAATGTTTATAATAAGCTCCCATATTTTGCTCCACATTCTTTCTATGTTGATAATATGCCTGCGTAGATCTTACAGTTTTTCAAGGTTGGAAGAGGTTGCTATATTTAGAAGCTGGGTTTCTATATCATTGTGCAATGTGAGATATTTTACCAGTGTGTGAATCAGTTTTTCAATGGTGGTTTTGATGTCTAGTAGAAATGTATTTGCTCCGCACTTCTCCATTGATTGGATTTAGGTTGTATGGATTTGGGAAGTTGCTTATAATGCCTTTATCTCTCAGTGATCAAGTTTTTACTTGATTTAGTGTAATATAGTATGAGTTTCAGTTATCAATATGCAAACAAGGGTTATCGATTGTCTTGAGTTAAAGTTTTTGTTGATGCAAAGCTTGGTTGATGTATCCAATGAATTTTAAATAGTTTGTGGATTGTTTTGGATTAAATTCAAGTAAATTATTTTATCCAAAACTTTTGGCTTGATCTAAGGAAGCCCATACTTAATGTTTTTGGTATTTTGCATGGGTGTTGGTCGACCTTGAGTTTAACACTACATGCAAGGCTTATGGAAGCATGTTGAAGTATATTTGGATCTATTTGGGTCCTAATTAATGGTTTACGTAGGTTTCCTTTCATTCCTAACCACCACAATAATATTTGGGTGTTGACCTAGTTTGAATTTGAATGTGTAATGGCTAGTGGTCGATATTGGAGAAATATTTGAGGTAGAGGTTGATATAAATATGAATGGTGTTAATACAAGAAAGGTAAGGAAAGAGTAAGAAGCAAGATAGATGCAAAGAGTGATGCGAGTAAAGTGTATGTGAAGTGAATTTGAGCAGAGCAATGTTAGGGTTCTTGAAGGCAGTGAGCTAAAGGAATCTAAAATATTTCATCCGAGACTACAAAAGTGTATGAGCAATTGTGGTGGACTCCTTGTTGCATTGAGAAGTGTTTCTCTATGTAACATTTTTCTTCTATATTCTTGTATTCTTTCTATGGAAGGGATCCTTGGTTGTGAGCCCTTTTTGGATAGTGCATCCTATTATGGCAGTGAGCCTCTTTGTACTAGTTTTTCTATTACTTATACTGTGATCTAATCCTCACTATGGTTTTAACCTCATTGGGTTTTCCACATAAATATGGTATTTTTTATGTGTGTGGTGCTGAGATTTTAGTTTATGTTATTGGTATTTTATGTTTAATCATTTAAACAGAATATGGGTATATTGAATGCTTGTGTATCTATTTACTATTGAGGGTTTTCAAAGGTTTAATTTGCTACAACTGATTCACCCCCACTCTTAGTAGTCTTGTTCATTTCAACACAATATTGATTAGACCACACACATCTAAGTATTGGTCTGGTATTCTTTATAAGGAACTACTCATAAGGATTCCTATAATAGTCTCATTATTGCTCATAAAAAACTAAGTTTTGGTGTAATTTGTAACTATTTATTGCATGAGCCATATTTGTAAAGCTATTTAATATAAAAAATATATCTATAGTGGTACACTTTTCATGTCCCACTTTGCAAGAGGCAATGACAATAATATTCATCTCTCCTTCAATTCTAAGCATGTGAAGTGGCATTCTTCCTTTATCAAAAATCAACTTCCATGAACAAGGGATACTACTAATGCTTGTTTCCGTAAATATCTTCCACACCTTTTTGTACCACATAAAATTTTGTAATTAAATTTAAAACCCAAAAAGTAATTTGGTACTATATTCTACTCTTTCAAAAGATTTACATAGTCAGGCTAAAAGTGCTAGTAAATTTATTTATCTTGAAAATATTAATAAATTTTAAAGAAAATATTCTACTCTGCTTGTTGTATGGCTCTTAAAATTCAAGCAACTCAAGAGACACGCTAAGATAGTACATGTTTTTAGCATTATTAAATCTGGTCTATAAAATGATAACCCGGTCACGATAAAAGAGGTGGCCAGGAGTCATATGTTAGATTTTGCCCCTATTTTTGCAAGAAAAAATAGTAGGATCTTCGACACTCTACTCTTCTTAACATACCATATTCCACATCGACAACCACACTATCCTATTACTACACCAACCCCCCCACCAAATGATAAATTTACTTGTACCTACTCCTCTTCTACCTATTTTATTTTTTCTCAATATTACTTTCTAGATTTTGTATCATCCTTGCCTATTCTTAGTTTATGGACTTTCAACTTCCTACTCCTAAGATAATTTATTTATTTTGTAATTATATTTTCATCACTAAAATGTTCACATACCATCATGTTTTACCTATATTTATTTTTCACACCCTTTTTACGACATAAGTAATAGCTAAACTTATATTGGAAAGAAAAAAATATATCACATATCAAAATCTATAAACAATTCCTAGTACAAGTTGCATGTATAGGAACAATTCATAGATCACAAAAGATTGCTTTATGTAGAATCACATTTTATTCATGAAAAATAAATTCACACAAAATAATATATACAGCACTTTTATGTATGTACAATATGTATTCATTATAATTAATAAACTATCCATTTATAAAATAAAGCTTCAACATCAAAGACCAATTTATAAATGAAGTGCATCAATTACAAGCATAAGTGAAATATAAGTGAAATAGAAGCTACAATGGTCAACTTCTAACCAATCTAAACACAATTATATTTATTTTATCATTGAATACAAAAAGATTAAAATCTCATATTGATAATATTCTAATTGGCTATGACTTCATGCAATCAGACATGATATTCTTATAAGATCCATTACGTTTTTATAGAGAATTCCTTTATACCAAGCATTAATCTTACGGTGGGGCTCTTCAAATTCAAGCAACTCAAGAGAGATCCTATGGTAGTACATATTTTTAGCATTATTAAATGTGCTCTATAAATGAGTGGTTAACCATTTAATCTTCCATTTCCATGAATCTGTAATAAATGATCTTATAATCACAATGTAACTCTATCACCTTTTAGATATGAGTCTAGAAGATTTATTTGTAATTGTAAACAATAGTTAACCATTTAACCTTCCCTGCCCATGAATATGTGGGAAAATGTACTTTCTTTACCAAGTGGGTACACCACTCTGTTGTAGACGAAGAATTCATCGTCTCTCACTTTGCACCAATAAGCAGGATGTGCCGCCTCCTTTCTATCCAACATGGCGATAAATCATCCATCACAAACTCCCACATGTGAATGTCCTGAGAAAGTGTTCCGTCTGGTATAACTACATGTACATGTACTACCAACACATATGACGACTGTCATGGAAACACAATATGCAGTGCACGTCCATCTTCATCTTCCAAGCTTTCCACTCCTTCCGGAAATGGAATAATTTTATTTAACAAGCAAGAATTCAACAATTGAACACTGTTTTCTTGACGAATAAATGGCCTCAGGAATTCCCAATTATGCAGCAGATTATTCCATTGTCTAGAAATCCTCCGAAAACGGATGACAAAGTGAATTGGAAGGAGAGGTAGTATACACATCTCAACTACGTGCTCTGGTATCGATTCCCATGACATCCATTCATGATCTTCCTCCTTTCTCTCTCCCTCTCTGTACTTCCGCTCTCTTTCCATGTTAGATGTAACAACCAGAAATGATATCTGCGGTGACTTGTTCTTAAAAATAAAAGACTTGATTGTGAATTTCCAGCCGATTGGTATTTGTTTTTGTATGCACTTGTTTTAAGCTTAAATTGTGATTCAGAGGACTTAGAAAATTAAAAAACTAAGCGTTGTGACTGGTGATGATGTAAAAGAAAAACTGCATATTAATTAGATGCTTATGTAAAATACCCCACAGTTTCTTGTTTTGTTATGATTGCTATTTCGGCAAAGAAGCTCATGAATTATGAATCGATCTGTTTTGGTATAAATTATAAATTGTATTTGATTATATACTAGCACTTGCATTCAGGGGAGGTGCAAGGAGTGCGCCAATAGTATTATATAGCTACCTTCAATTTATGGCTTGGTTTTCCCATTAGTGTTCAGATATGTTTGAAGGGATTATTGAGCCTTTTTGTGCAAAACATTTTTTATGAAATTTTGATGCAGACACAGGGGTGGAGAGGCTCAATCTACCATTCAAAGTGAATGAACACAAATAATAGGACTTGCTTCAATTCAGTCCCTTCAAGCCTTGTCCAACACCCACACTAGGCTTCTAGCCTTCACAACACCACCTATGAATGGAATCGTTTGAAGAAGGCAGTACCAAGGCCTGATGGCAATTGAAATAGAGTTCTTAGAGGACCTACACAACTGTCCCCAAAGATCACCAGTGATTCCTTTGCAAGTTTGTGGACTTTTAGCATAACACCCCTATCCTAGGGCTAGTAGATTAGTCCTATTTTAAAAAGAAAGTACTTATGAAACACTTGGCTTCAACATAAAATATTTTGACAGAGTTTGGATACCTCTCAAAACCACAGATTCTTTGACTTGTTCTCAGATTTAAAGTCTCTAACCAGATGAACCATGAAACCCTCTATTTGTATACAACCAACCTAGGGTTTATTGAAGCTCGCCTTTCCAAGACTTCCAAGACTCAGCCACTATCCAAAAGGCATTCCTACAAGTCTACATAGACTCTTTGCAACCTCACAAATTCAGTCCCATTATCATTTCTTTGAAAATTATCTTAGAACCATCATTTCTTCAAGGAAAATAGCCCTGTCAGCCCTAGGGCATCACTTTAGTAACACATTCCTTCATCCTTTTACTCACTAAAGCATTAAATCACCTAATTTAACATTCCACAGGCTAATCCACTAAGCAAAAGGACCAATAAAGTAAGTGGATTGGCTAATTTTTCATATTCTTACCCTCAAAACACTTGACATAGGAAAACGGGGTTGTCATTATGTTTTATTAATTTCTCACTCAAATCAATGAATTCAAACTTCAATTCAAATGTAAATGCAAGTAAAAAAGTGTAACTTCAAGCATTGATGGTTTCAGACCATAACAAGCCTGTACAGGTTCGTACAACACCAAGATTCTTTTAAAAAATAGTGAAATAATAGAAAAATAGCATAGTGAACGTGGTATTTGTATTTTTCAATGTATTACAGCCTTCTTCGACCCTTGATTCAAGCCTTGTAACGATTTTTAAAGGATTTCATCCTAAAACTACATTCAACCACTGAGCACAACTAATCCTTTCAACTAATTAACACTTAAATTGCAAGTTTTTCCAAGGTTACAATTAACAACATTTTGTAACTCTTACTTTATTCCACCTAATTGACCTTTAAGATCTAGAACACCCTTAAACATCTATTATGTGGCCTATTAGACCTTATTCATGACCTTATACAAGAAAACATGAAGAAATTTCACTTTTACCCATCTTGACATGGGTTGACAACCTTTACATCTTTTCAATATTTTTCATATTTTGCAACTTCCTCGTTGCATAATGATTAAAAGACCTTCAAATCACTTGTTGAACCTTCAAAGACTCTTTTCCCTTTCATTCCAAGGTGTAGGTGCCCTTGCACCATACACCCCCCCATAGGAAAACTCTTGTCCCAAGAGTAAAATCTTGCTCCTTGTCTCCACATTGTTGCTACATGCATATCCAGACCTGCTACTTGCCTTTTCCTCACACCTAGATAAAAATTTGATATCCTCCTAGCCCTTATACCTACAAACAAACAAGGGTTAGAAACATAGTGTTCTACCTTATTCTTTGCTCCATCTCCACACTTGTATCCATCCATCTTTGCTTGCATACTTTTCCCTCTTGTCACTATCATCAGAACTTTGCACCTTTGTTCCTTTTGTTCTTTCCTCACTGTGATTAGACCTTGTTCACTATCATTGCTATGTATCACTATTTTATCAGATTCACCAGTCCCTATGCTTCCAAATTTCACATGCTTGTCACCATTACTCCTAGGACACACAATGGTCCCCACAATAAGCTGTTCCTACTTTCCAAACACTTCACCCAATTTTCCATACTTATGCACTATCCTATCATCATTCTTCTTGACTATATTAGACCTAGAGTAGAATTCATCACTCACTCCTTGAAAAATCAAATTCTTCACTGTCCTCTCAACATTCACCTTAACCAGATCAGACCTAGGCAAGAGTGCTTTCTCTGCCTTTTGCAAAAGAAAACTTTCTACTATCCTACCACCATTTGTAGGTGCCTTACTTACTGTCACAACACCATCAACCTGCTCCAAACCTGCAATCACATTAGACTTGTTGTTCTCAGACCTTAAAGGCTCCTTCTTACCAAACATCACTACCTTGGACTCACCCTTATCTCTTCCACTTGTTTTCAAGGGAGTAAACTTAAAACTTTTGTCATCCTTCCTGATGGTATATGTGTTCTCCCAACCATCATATATGGACCTCCTATCAAATTTCCATGGCCTCCCCAAGAGTACATGATAGCAGTCCATTGGCAATATATCACATAAAAATCTATCCTTATATTTGAAATTCTACATATGCTTGCTCATTCACCACCAAGGTTTGACTATCATTTACCCAAGAGACCTTATATGGTGTTTCATAAGGTCTCTTTTCTAAATTTAACTTATTACCATCTCCTTAGACACCATATTGTCTTGAGAACCATAATCAATAACAACTTAACACACTTTACCTTTGCATTTGCATGAGGTTCTAAATAGACTCCTCCTTTGGCTCAAATCTTCTTCTTTTTGTCCTTGCAACAAGGCCCTTCTTATCATAAGAGCTTCTCCTATTTTTGGATCTGTAGGTTTGCTTGGTGAACTCACACTCTCTTCTTCATCTCCTTGCACATAGAGGATGAGTTTTTTTTGTTGTTGTTGTGGTTGTGGTTGTGTGTTGTGTTGTGCAGGTTGAGGAAGGAACCCGATTTCCTAGGTGAGGCAAGATGAAGTGGAAGCAAGGAGAGACTTGTGAAGATGGATTTTTTGAGAAGATTGGAAAGATGTTTGTAGGCTGAGGATTCATGAAGGAAGAAGGAAAGAAAGGAAAAAGAGTTGAGAAAGATGGAGAGAAAGAAGGAAAGACAAATAGAGTTTGAGAAAGCCTTGGAAGAGATGAGCAAAAGGGTGGAAATATTAGACAAAGAACACCAACTTCTTAAGAAAGCACTAAGGAGCTGGCATATACCAATGTCAAAGAGGTTAAGATGGCCTCTAAAGAAGATTATGAAGAATAAATGAAAAAAAAGAAGGCAGAAAATGAGGTAGAGGTATTTAGTTTGAATCTACTATTCAAGTTGAGCAACGTAAGTTACAAGTTGAGATGCATGATATTTCGATTGTCTTTGAAGATGAACAAACTTCTTTGTTGGTTAATGAACATGTTGACGTTGAGATTAATGATATGGTTGTTGTTGGTACTCAAGTATTTGATGAAATTGTTGTTGATGAACAAGTTGAGAAGGTTGTTGATGTTACTGATAACCATGGTATTGATACTCAAGTTGATGATAAAGTTGTTGATAATATTGATGTTGATATTCATGATAAAGTTGTTGTTGATAAAAAGGTTGCTAATAAATATGTTGCAGATTTTTTTCCTAATGAGGTATATGAAGGTTTTAAAGGATATGATGTAGGTTATATATGGTACTCTAAAGATGAGAATGAAGATATAGATGATGCTCCTGATGTTTATACACAAGAAATGGAGTTTTAGAGCCTAGAAGTTGAGAAGATGATGGAGAAGATACTGTATAAGAAGAAGAGGAAGAAGGACCCAGGGATACTTTCCAAGATAAAGAAAAAAGTACAAAGGAACTGGAAGATTAGGAAGAAGACAATTCAAATGGGCTTGAATTCCTTTTCCCCCGAGAGTTTGGTGCAGGAGCACCTATTTAATTTCTTTCCTCCATGAGGCCATTTGTAAATAGTTTCTCTATTTTGTGTATTGGGTATTATAATAAGGTTTATCAAACCATTTTAGAGGTGTTTTAGTCTTAAGAAGTCATATTTTAAGTCATTTTTCAAATAATGTTTAAAGTTGTTCCATATTGTAAAAATTGTAAAAGTTGCTCAAAAAAGTTGTCAAGCAACTTGTCAAAAAGTGTCATTAAGGTGTTTTATCAAAAAACTAATCAAAAGGTAGTTGAAAATGGTTGGTTTTGGTTGGAAATGTATAAATACACCCTCAAAAACTCTAATTGGGGGTTGAAGACATTATTTTTGAAGTTTGATGAATGGTAACCTCAAGTTTTGTGTGCATTTTTTGATTTTTACATTGTTTCTAGGCTGAAGTTGAGCTTTGTACGGCCTAGTATGGACTCAAATAATAGAGTATCATATATGGATGCAAAGATATCTGTCCTAGTTTCCAATTATTTTTGTCTCATTTAATTTTATTGAGTTTTGTGGAAGACATGACTATTTTGGTGAGACTTCCTATTCTAACAATATTGTGCAGAATTTACAGTCTGAAAAATGTGATGGTATGGATTGTAAAGTCTATATTTTGGATCTAAAACCAATTGTATTTTTTTTCCATGTGAATATACTTTCATTTTCTCAAGTATCATCAAATTTCATTAAGATATGAATAAGTTATGGCCATTTTTGTGAGGGTAGGTCTGAACCCTACCTAGGGTTTGTAGTTTTAGGAAAAATGCAATAAATTTCATTTCCACCATTGGAGCTTCATAAAAATTAGAGGAAAGGTCTATAATTATGTTGTATTCAATCTCACCATAGCGATTAGATTCATTATTTTTTTTGAGGAAGTTATTAATGATTGTTCATTGAATTAAATTGTGGGCTGCCATAGTTATGTTTCCAATGTGATATACAATGCCTAATAGCATGTGTTATACAAAAAATGTTTTGGATTATTATTGAAGGTTTGTGAGATGTATTGTTGAATCCTCCTATATTTTCATCAAATTTATATTCTTTTAGCTAGTCTCATAATTGCTTCCATGGCATATAAAGTTCATAGTGGACATTTAGAGTACAACTAACAACCCTACGTCATCATCGAATACATTTATTCTATTATGACCTTCCAATACATTCAATAGAAACAAAAAATAGAAAATTGCAAAATAATTCTTATGTGAAAAGGACCTAATGTATAGAACATAGTTTTTTGTTCATACTGCCTTCTTCAACTATACTTATTGATTCAACTGACTTCTCTCTAAATTTTTGAGGCCTGTAGGACTATCCTTATAGTAGGCTTATGATTTGACTTATAACAAGCTTATTTGGCCAGCTACACACATCAATTATACTGAGCTTGAGTGGGCGATCTTGTGAGCACCTAAAAATCTACACAAAGCATATTCCTCCAACATTTTCTTAACAGTGAGGTTAGTTCATATAAATGCACAAATACTCCTATAAAATAATGTAAAATGTTTCCCAAACATGATAGCAAAACAAACTAAATTGGAAGCATGAAACATACATAATGCACACCTATTCCATGGTGGATTGGTGTCACTTTGTTGTGAAAAGTGACCCTTTCCCAACCCTTGACAAGCTCCAAGGATGCAAATGCAATGGTGATGGACAAAATCAGTTCTCAATGTGAAGAGAGTGACTTTGCATGAGATTGTAGATTTGTGGAGGATTGATACAATAGAGAAGCTCTCTATTTATAGCCAAGAAGGATAGAAGAATGCCAAATATGGAGGATGTGGGACTAAAGATCCACCAATAGGAAGGAGCCACTTGTCCAAATGTGAGAGGTTGAGGAATGTGCAAATTTTAGTCAATGTGCCAAAGAGGGGGAAATTCAAATTTGAATTTGAGAGTTAGATGCTAAGTGGGGGACATGTAAGAGAGAAGTTATTGCCATGTTGGAGGGGACAAGTCAACTCAAGCCTTCATATTCAAACTTGAAGAATATTCTCAAAAGATGCTTTGTTGAGGGAAAATTAGAAATTTGTAAATGAATTAGAATTCTTTATTGGTGCAAGTGGGAAAAGCTAGAAGATGTGATGGGTGATTAGATTAGGTTAATCAGGATTAATTAACTTAGATGATGATTAGATGCTTTTGATCCATTTGACTTAAATTTAGGGATTTAAATTAAATCAAAGGGAGATGAAAGGTGATTTCAGATTTAATTAAATAAAGGTTTGATTTATTTAATCAAGGAGGGTGATGTTAGGATTAAATTAAATAAAGTTAATTTATTTAATTTAAATTGATGGTTTTAGGAGATTGATCAAATAAACTTGATTTATTTGATGAATAGATGAATATGACCTAATAAAATACATGATGTCAATTTCACGTGTCTACATTTTTCCCCTCTTTGAAGCAATGTACTTGTTGTGTTTGTTCAAAGAATAAATTTTCCATGATCAAAAATTCAAAAATTTTCTAATTTTCTTAGATGCCCCAACGGAAAGAAGTACACTAGTACATTTCCCCCTTGAGAGATCAAGCGAAAAGATTCGATGAGGGTCAATCTCACGATAAAGAGGTTCAAGATGGACGTATGGATGGTTATGATGATGATGAAAATGCGATGGATGATGTGATAATTCCTATATGATTATGCGATGGATGTTCTATGCAGATGCTTAGACTAACAAATCTATATTATGATGATGAAAATGAATGTGAGATGATGTACAGAGTGTTGATGGTTTGTGGATGCAGGATGGATGCAAGATGGATGCATTGGTGATGTTATGTTAGTGCGGAGAGAAGAAAAAAGAAATGAGATGATGACAAGAGGATCCAACAAGTCCATGATCTGACAATACTTTGTTAGAGATTATGATGATGGTAGATGATGATTCGCTTATCAAGGATTGGGACTTTAAAAGGGCTACTTAGCTTATGTTTGATAGCACGCATAAGCACAATGCATCAAGGTATAAAGAACTAGGATGGTGTTGCACTTAGTGTGATGGAATTTGACTCAACAAAAAGATAGGAGTATTCTTGTTCACACTTGACATACAAAAACCTTGCTAGGATGTACCTAACAAAGCAAGTATTCACCAAGTTATTTTACAAGAACGTCCAACAAGCACAACAAAAAAAAGGATAATGATCATTGCCCCATTCCTATCTCTCTAAATCCTTCATTCAGATATCATCGAGAGGTCCTTGGAATGAGCGCAATAAGATAAATCAAAAGAAAATATCAAGTAAGCAAACAAGCCAATGTTCTTCATACCTTGATCCAAAGGGATGTGTTTTGTTTAGGATAAGAATCTGAGTGATATCCAAAATGATGCCCATTGTCGAAACGATATATCCTAGGACATACATTGTATAGGATGATGATGGGTTGATAAGTTGACTAATAGGCTATTGATATAAGGTTGACTGACATGTTTGAAAGTGATCAAGAGTTTGATTTTGTGCTTAACGGTTTGTTGCTTTGATTTTGATTTTATGTTTGAAGTTTTCTTTTGCCAATTGTTGTGGTTGTTTCTGTTTGTGTTGCCAAAGGATGAAGGTGATGATCAATTTATTATGGATGATTGATTATTTCAAGTGAAAGTGAAATAAGATGGGTATATTTTTTTTCAAATATTTGGATGTTTTTGAAATGTTTTGAGGCTATTTTTGGTATTTTTCAAGATTTTTCAAATGTTTTGTTTTTTGGTTTTTTTCAAATGTTTTTGGATTTTGATGTCTCAGGGGCTGATCAAAGATTAGACTTTCCTATGTTTAAGCTCAGAGACGATGTAGTTTGGATTCCATGTTTTTAATGTTTTCTATTTTATGAGTGTTTTTGGATTTTTCGGTGGTTTGGATTTTTTTGGATTTTTTTATGTTTTGGATGTTTTTGGATTTTTTTGAATGCTTTTTGGTTTTTTGTGTGATTTTATGAATGTTTTTGGATTTTGTGTCTCAGGGGTTGATCAAAGATTAGCCTTGCCTACGTTTAAGCTTAGAGGTGACGTAGTTCAAATTCCAATGTTTTTGATATTTTTTTTTATTTTTTGAGTGTTTTTGGATTTTTGATATGTTTTGGTGTTTTTGGATTTTTCGCATGATTTTGATGATTTGGATATGGATATTATATTAGTGCTCTATTTGGGATTTTTTTGAAAACCAAGCTAAGGTTGATTGATTGAATTGATGGATTGATGATGATGATAACATTGTTGAGGATACACAACAATGCAAGGATTTGAATGATCGAGATTAATGATGATAACATTGTTGAGGATGCACAACAATGCAAGGATAGTGTTAAGAAACATGAGGATTGAGATGGATATCCCAAGATGATGCGAGATTGATGATAATAACATTGTTGAGGATACACAAAAATGCAAGGATTTGAATGATCAGGATTGATGATGATAACATTGCCGAGGATGCACAACAATGTAAGGATAGTGTTAAGCAACACAATGATATCCTGAGATGATGATTTTTTGATTGGATTTGATTGATCATGTTTGATGAAGCTTGATTTTGGAACAAAAGTTGTTTGAATGATTTGATGTGAAGTTTGAAGGGTGTGTTAGATGCAACTGATATTGATTATTTGGGTCGATGTTTGATGAAAGATGAAGACTGATAAGGAATGTCTTCTCATCAAAATATGCCATGGGCTAGTAATTTGGAATTTTTCTCATAGGTGGTTTGACCAATTTGATTTCACATTTTCCAATGTTCGGATCACCACATAAGTTGAAGGATATAGATCAATATTTATTCTTGAAGCAAGATGTACATATCTTCCCCCAGTGTCTAGCAATGTATGGAATGTTATGGATAGATGCCCGGATAGGTGTATGGATGTATGGATATGGTAAGCACGCAAAGGATGCCAAGGATTATCTTCCAATAAGATAAGGTGTTTAGATAAAGAATGCTCATTGGATAGTGTGTCATGGCTTAGATAACACTAGATAGGATGAAAACAACTGATGTCAAGATGTTTATTATAAGCAAGTGTAAAGTGTTCCCCAAAGTTTCATCAAGATCAAGATAACTTGGATGATGGATACATATAGATGAAAATGGATTGGATAAATTGGTTCATGGATGAATGGAGTTATTATGGATGAGATGGATGGAATGTTGGATTTATTATGGATGGGATGAGATGCTTCCTCCTGAACTGGCATATGCAGATGCTTGATTCTACACATGACACCTATTTTCCAGGTTTTCATCATGGTACTTGTCCAAAGCGCCACCATAGTGGTTTTCACTAGAGGACGATTTTTTTCTTTACTATTTTCAATCATTTTTTTGATTTTTTTGGATTTTCATATTTTTTGATTTTTTTGGTTTTTCTAAAAGATTTTAAGCTCATGTTGAATAACTTGGTGGTGTCGATGTAGATGGTTTTGTCATAATGTGCCATTGATAGCTTGCTTGAAGAAGCTGCTTTGCCAAGATACGCGCACTCAACTACAACTTTTGAGATTCTTGAATAGCTTTGTTGATATCAGAGTTAACTCTGTCTCTGTGTGCACCTTGTGATAGAGTGCCTTCTAAATCCTTATGATGAAGGCTTGTTGCCAACACATGGTCAATGTGAGAATTAGATATTATGCATGGAGGAGTGGATGGAGTGTGTTTAGGGATAAGAGATGGATTGGTTGATAGTTTGGAACCTTTGACTCTCCAAACTTGGGAAGATGAGAAATGATGGGTGGATATGAAAGTGTCCTTGGAATTAGAACCAACTGCTTGATACAATTTTTACGTCACTTGAAAAGCCTGCTTTTTCTTTTGTGGACATCTTTGATGGATACTTTTCCCTTTTCTATTTTTCCCATAGTTTCTTTGATTGATGGAGTTTGATAAGGATGATCTTTCTTCGTATATTTTGGTATCCATTTGTATTTTATTTGTCCATTATGCTTTCCAACTATTTTTTTCTTTGATAACATTCTTTGTGCTTTGATTCAAATCTTTCTTTTGATGTTGGTCCCAATTAGTGGATGGGGTGATGGGTGGATGAAGATTCATGACATGGTTGGTTGTAGTATTAGCATTGGTTTCATCATAAAGATTCTTCATGCTCCCTATGTTGATGTTTACTTGAGATGAAGTTTCCTCCAGTATGGTGGTAGTAGTACCTTCATGCTTTGATTCTTCCTGTTCCGAGAGCTCTTGTTTAGAATGCATTCTCTGATCAATGATAACTATAGATGATGTTATTTCCATTTGTTTCTCTACTAACTCCAGAATATCTTGTTCTATCTTACTTGTTTCCTTGAGTGGATTTTGTTGGATATCTTTATTCATGATGTCCTCAGTCTGAATTTGGGATATATTTGATCTTGATGTTGAAAAATTAGTTTGACTATAGGAATCGTTAACCTACTCTTTTTGTGTAATAATATCAGGAGTAAAGGAATTCTATTTTGAATGAAGATCATCTACATTTCCATCCGCAGAAAGCATCTCATGGGTAGATGGAGGAGTATGTGCTACATGGATATGATCATATTGCATAGATAGGAGAGTGTCCATTAGATTATTGTAGTATCTTGAAGATACAAATTCTTGATCTTGAATGATTTTAGAGTTTCTTTCGACATGCTTTGGATCAAGTTCTTGACATGGGTCAATTTCAAAGGATGGATTGCTTACAAAGGGTTCTTGGATGTTTTCATTAGACATGGTAAGTGGTTCAATATCTTCAAGTGTTGAGTTCAGGTTTCCTTTAGTATTTGTAACCATGAGGTCAAAGGATGTCAACATGTCTTGGAAAGGACCATTGCTAGACTTTGGTGGAAGATTTTGATCATGCTTTGGAATAAACTTTTGAGATATGTCCTCTACCTCATAAGGCGATGTAGAGACATTTTCAATATGATCATTGGTCGATGGATCATGCATTATGTTAATAGAATCAAATAATTCTAACACTCCTTAAAATAGATCACTAAAAAGTGGCTCTTGATGTATGGTGAGTTGATCATCGGATGGGATAGAAACATCCTCAATGTGCTCCTTAATTGAGAGATCTTGAACATTTTTTTCAACAATTGTGGCAAAGAGATTATGAATGTCTTCAACCATAGGGTCAAGTGATGTTGACATTTCTTGAATTGGATCATTTTTGAGTATTGTTGGTGGATTTTGATCATGATTGAAAAGTGACTCTTGATCTATGTTGATTTGATCTTCGGACGAGATAGAAACATCTTCAATCTGCTCTTTGATGGATAGATCTTGATCATTGCTTTTAGCAATTGTGGTGGGGAGATTGTTAATGCTATCACTAGTGGTTGAATGTTCATTGTTATCCCCAATAGTTATCATTTTTTGTGTTTCTGCTTGTGTTTGTTGGGTAGCTTGAGAGGCTTGGGTAGCTTGAGAGGCTTGTTGCACTTGTTGAGCTTGTGTTGCTTGTTGTGTGGCTAGATATTATTGGATGGCCTTTTGGTAGGCCTAGTGAGCATTTAGCACAATGTTATATTGTCTTGTTGCATTT
This sequence comes from Sequoia sempervirens, assembly GCA_007258455.2. Classification (NCBI taxonomy): domain Eukaryota; kingdom Viridiplantae; phylum Streptophyta; class Pinopsida; order Cupressales; family Cupressaceae; genus Sequoia; species Sequoia sempervirens. The sequence continues at coordinate 355,301,355 of VDFB02105785.1, forward strand.
GGTTTTGGTGGTAGTGGTGGTGGATTTGGAATCATATTGGATGTAGTGACAAGATGTTGAGATACATTTGGAGTGATCATGAGGGTTTGAGATATGATGGGATTGATCGAGGTGATAGGAATGGTTGGAGTGATTGAGGTGATAGGAATGGTCAAAATGACCAAGGTGATTGGTCCTTGGGAGACCATATTTTGATTTTTCAAGATTGATGTTGTCATTTGATTAGATACCATCTGTTGGTGTGATGTCAATGGTATATTCAAAGGATTTGATGTGATGGCTTGATTGGCATTAGGTGGAGTGATTGGTGCTAGGTAAAGGGGGAATCCCTAAACCAAGGAATGGTGTTGATATGGGTAATGGTGGTGGAGATGTCTCTTGGCACAATGACTCAACTATTTTGGTAAGTGTAGCAATTTGATCTCGCTAAATTTGATCATGATTTTGATCTTGACTCCCTTGATATAGTTGATTTGGTTTTTGTTCAAGTAGATTTGGGATGCATACTTGTGGTTTTTGAATGGGATCATGGGAAAATTGATTTTGGACAATGTTTTGACTTGGGATGATGTTCAAATTTGGCATGAAAGGTTGAAATTGAACATTTTGATGTTGAGAATTGCATTTCCTTGTTTTAGGTAACTTTGATTTTGCATGGTGTTACCTTGACTTGGATTAATACACAGAGCCATTAACATCTTGTTTGGACTTTGAACAACATTCATATGATTTGCAAACATATACATCCCAAAGCTTACCAAGTTTGGATTCAAAATGTTCATGTTTTGTAAAGTTGTACTTGGTATGTTCATATTTGGGATGTATGGATTTGGTGGTATGACATTCATTTGAAGGCTCATGCATTGATTATTCGGTTGATAGACTTGTAGGTTTGGAATTGGATTTAAATATACCATCAGGAAAAGTGTTCCAAAGTTTTGACTGGGCATACTCACTTTTGTTGTACCATTGAGGTTTTTAGGAGACAATGATCCCATGTATGGATTGTATAAATGTGAGTTTTGATAATCAATCGGCATTGTAAGGCTTTGAAAGTTTGGTTGGTTTGGACCACTCATGATGTATGGATCAAGTTTATATTCCATGCATTTCTTGTGTTGAGGTCTAGTTTGGACCATAAAGTAAAGATCAATTTTCAAGAATGTGGGAGGTGAATCTCTAATTCTTTGGGTTGATCCAAACTCTAGGTACAACAAAGAAAGTCTAAGATTTGAAGGATCAAAAGGATGGTGATGAGATATGAAAGATGAATGATTGGTGAATGATTGGAACTCTTAGGAAACCTTGAAGAGTATACTAAACTTTAGGACTTGGATTGATGTTTTGATTTGATTTGGATTGGTTTGACTTGATTTGGATAGTGAACTCATAAAATCTGAGAGGTTGGATATTGTCCTAGAGTAAATTTATCCACAAATGCTAATTTGACAAAATGTGTAAAGAAGGATTCATCTAGACACACCTAACCAAACAAGATGATTTTGATTTGATTTGATTTTGGATTTTGGATGGTGAACTTATAAACCACAAGATGTTGGATTTTATCAAGGGATAAACTTGTTCACAAAGACCGATAATTTGACTAAATATGTGGAGAAGGGTTCATCTACACACATCTAATCAAACAAAATGATTTTGATTTGGTTCAAATGATTTTCCCAAAGTTTAACATGAGGGATTTTTTCAAGATTTCTAAGAATTGTTTGTGAGGTGATTTTGATTTTGATGTTTGGGAGATGGATGAAATTTTTGATTTTGATCCTAAGAGACTTAGAGAGACTTGGTTTACTAGACCAAGGTATTGAAGAACATGTTTTTCTTTAAGATTAGTTCAAACCAAAAGATCAATGTTTGCTCGAAAGATGATAAAAAGATAAACAAGCATATGTGTGGGGTCCAATTTGTTATCTTTGCTTTAATGACTTCTTTTTACCAAAAACAGACACTTGATTATGTTTCAAACTAAATGTCTAATTTTAGGACTTCTTTTCGTCCCACAAAGTGCTATGTGGAAGTTCCAAGAAATCAGGACAAGGGTTGCCTAATGTTGACCTTTGTAAGAGCAAATTAAGATGTAAACCCAATTACTTAGAAACCTCTAGAGATGTAATCCCTAGGGTAAGCAATAGCTCTTGGGTTTTGTCCAAGGTATTTTCTCTATCTAAGGGGTTTGAAATTTTGATTCTCACGTTAAATGACTATTTCCCAATGTTTTCAAATCAAGCAAGTGTTTTGACTCACAAGAAATATAACATCATAGCTCAATTGGTACATTTTTCTTGGTGGGCTTGCCTCATGCCCTTTGTAGTAGAAGAGATGATTTTACATGCAACCAAGGAAAAATATAAAGGTATGTTAAGAATGAAGTCTTAACCTCTATCTTTTAACCAAGATCGGACATGTCAAGTAACTTCTTGGAATCTAAGTTCCAATGCACCACTTTGATAAACTCATTGGATGGATTGCTTGGTTACTACAAACAAGGGTTTTAATTCATACTTATCATTTGTGGAGATTGACCCATACGACGAGAGTCCCTTTTCAGATCCATCTCATCGAAGTCAACCGCGTGATATTGGTGTTTACTCCAATACCCACATTTATATCCCAGCTGAAAATACTCTTGGCTTTAGAGTGTTACTAGTTGAGTCGTTCCCTTGGGTGAGTACTTTTTCTCCAAGGCAGACCCTCTAAGATAAACAAAAGCGAGTAAAAACAATATCCGTAACTCAATCAATCTTTGTTTGCAACATAAAGAGAGAGAGAGTGTACGCAATAATGCTCTACTCACACTCACACAATGTTTTGTTCAATTTTAAACCCAAAAGTGAAGCATAGTCAGTTTCTAAGGTTTAATTTTAATCCAACTTAAAAAAAAAAAAAGATCAATGATCTAGTTGGCCTAAAAGAGAAAATAAAAGTAGTAATTGGATGCTCCAAGCATTTAAAAACACTTTGTGAATTTAGAGTTTTAATATATGATATCCCTCAACTCCACTCTTGCTTGCTTTCACTTGATTGCAATGCTTGATTTCAATGTCAACCTACAAGACCACAAAACAATTACAAATAAGATTTATTTCAAGGATTTTATGGCTATTTCAAAAATGGCACTAGAAATCAGATTATATGCTCCCCTAAAAATCAAATTTGATGTAAATAATAAAGTATACATCCCTTTGAAGGCATGTTAGAAAGCTGATTAAGAAACTCCAATGTAAATCCTCATGAATAGATGATGCCTTCATATTTCTGAAGCCTTCACCAAAACAATAGACTTTGTATTTAATGCATCAAATCAACATTTAATGCTTCAGATCTATATTAGATGTCAAAATATGCATTTGTAACTTTCCCAAAATTATTTGGATTCATTCATAGAACCATGGGATTTCCACCTACTTGTCAGATAACAAAATTTTCTCAAAGACAGACATCCATATTAACAAATAACATAAGTTGCAAATTCAAAGATAATGTGGGTTGCCAGTATCAAATTGTTAGTGGTGAATTAAATTGACTTGGAACGAAACCCACAATAAATTAAGCCCCAAGATATACTTTCTTATCTACTAAACAACAACTCGAAAGTTACAACTTAAAACATCGATAATCAAATATGAAAGTCATGATGTTATAGAATGCTACATTCAATTGATCACTTCTATTATTTTCAGTGAAATATGCTCCGCCTTTGCCAACTAAGATGGCTCTTGACATTTTGTATTTATTCTTATCATGCAATTTTCTTGCTCCACCAAATTGTTAGAAGGTTTGTTTCCTCTTCTCATAATATGTCGATGTTGTGTATTTAGTACTACCAAACCTTTGACAACTGAGAGGGCTGAGTGTGCGGAGCAAGTAGATTGCTATAAAGAAGCAAATTGAAGTTGTGTCATAATGAATGCATATAAGAAAGAGTTAATTGCTGGGTTGATGCCTATTTAAAGATTCTTTCGCTATTGTAGACATTAAGTTTGTCGTCAGATGTGAAACGATCAATGATTAACATAGCAGATAATTTACATACAGTGAAGTAGGAAATTGGAAAATAATTTTTTTTTTGCATTAACATAGTAAAAGAAAAAAGATAATCTTAATCCAAATGGGCCTGCTTGCCTGCTTATTCTCTTTTGTGGATTTGGAGATTAAAAGCAAGGGGGGATGGGATCCAACAAATCTATGCAAAATCTTAGTGATTAGTACGATGTGACCGCCTGCACTCTACAATCACCTCCACTCTGCCAATGGGTAATGATGAGTTGCGTACCATTGTTTTAGCTATAAAATTGGCATCGATTTTAAATGATTTAAGATCTGTGGAAAAGGCATAAGAATCTCCCAAGCATAGGTGCCTTAAAAGACAAAAAGGAGAGCTCCTTAAAGACTTTCAAGAAAATGCATTTGGTAGGTGTAAATTCGTGCTCTTACCATGATTTGCAAGACTAGGCATAAGTTTCAAAATGGACTTTAAGATCTATTGAAAAGGTGCATTCAATGACAGTAATCATTGATTTTTAAAACTTTCAAGAAAATGTAGTTGAAAATTGGGCCTACACTCCTCACCATTGATGTCAGTCATAGCAAGACGTAAACCCTGCCATTATAGCTATAACAACCCTGTGAAATGGATGTGAAACATAATAAAAGCATAAACAAGGCACATGAACTGTTTTGATCGAATGCTTCAAAAACTTGTAGTCTCATCAAATGCCATGTATGTAAAATGTAGAAGCATAAACGAGTCACATGAACAGTTTGATAAAATTCCTCAAGTGTAAGGCGGCGCCGTCCATGGCCTATTAAGGATAAACCAAATAGTGTAAGATATGCATCATTTATTGTATGCAGGAATCTTCTACTTGCAATAAAATCTCCGCCTCACTCGTCGCTTTAATTGTGCTCACCAGCTCTATACTACCTTTATTTAAAAATTTTAGAAAGCATAGATGAAGGCATACGAACTGTTTGATAGAATGCCTAATAAAGACTCCTTAAAACCAGATTGAAGACTTCTTTTAACCCTAAAAAAATAATTTATTGGCTATCATAGTTAAGAGTACCATCAAAAAAAGAAACTATCAAAGTCAAATGTAATTAGCGGGTGTAAAGATAGACTCCCCTTCATTCACTACATCCTCCTAGCTTATGCTAAAACGAGAGCTTTGGAACGGGGTATGAACATCCATCGAGCATAAATGACAGAGGTTCTCAAGCAATCTCTCACTTAGGGTGTGACTTGGATAGCACAATAATTGATCCTTTAATGCAACGTCATATTGGGTCTCTACTTGATTCGCAGTTTCTTTCTATTTCAAATATTTTGACTCAATTCATTGCTTTGATTGACAATAATGGCAGACTAGCCGCACAGGTAGTGAAACTTAGTTTTTGTATCTTATTCGCATCTATTAGTTATGGGGATTGACACACGCATAACAATGTGTGATGGGAGTCAAGATTAGATCAGCCATCATTAAATAACAGAGGAAAAAATGTATGATACACGCATCCAAACATATGATACTTAGCTCCAAAACATGCCAAGAAAAAGTAGTACTAAAACCGAATTAACATTTATGTGATTAACCTGGAATGAAGATAGATGATTTCACAAATTCCTATGACAAAGATTGAATATTAATTGCTGATTAAATGAAAGAGCTACCACACATCTTACGACACAGCCTTTAATGCATTGATTTTGCATCGTCCAATTAGCCAGTTATTATAGATATGTCCAGAGAAGAATCTTCACAAAGATATTGCTGCAAGAAAAAACAAAAAGAAATCTCCATACAAAGGTGATGGTGACTACGCCTGAGTGGAACAATCTTAAATAATTTGAAAAGAGCTTCTTTATATATCTCGCCACTTGACACTTGCTCTTACACAAAACGCTGGTTTCAGTTGATTATTTCAAGCTACAAAGAGTGAACTCAGACTTATGGGCATACGAATGGACTGCATCCTTTGATGCCAACTACCACATTTTAGAAAGAAACATACTAACTCAGCCTAAATATTCAACTTCCTATGTTCTTGTTGTGTATTCAAGCAAATAGATATCGATTCACAGAGGCAGCTAGAAATGGGGGGCTGCATAGATATAACCACTGTAAAGGATATGGCATAGAAAGAGATTTTTTTGTCTGTGGGCAACCTGACTTCAGTAACAAAATGAATGAGGACAAGCTTATTGTTCCTTTTCCATGCATAAGGACACATCTACCACAACATTCACATGAATGAAACAAAAAGAAACAATAGAGGTCTATTAATCTTCAAACGAGTGGAACGACAAAGCTATTGTTATGGTTCAAATAAAGGAAAACTGGTGCAATAAAGGAAAACATAGTTTTAGCAAAAGACAAAAACTTTATATTCTTCTCTATTGCAGTAAGCCATATCAACTAAACAAAAACATAGACTTTATTTTTCCATTTAATGTATGAAATAAACGGAGGTTCGAACCTCCTTCTAGCGCCATATGTGAGCACCTGCAAATCTACACAAAGCATATTCCTCCAACATTTTGTTAACAGTGAGGTTAGTTCATATAAATGCACAAATACTCTTATGAAATAATGTAAAATGCTTCCCAAACATGATAGTAGAACAAACTAAATTGGAAGCATGAAACATACATAATGCACACCTATTCCATAGTGGATTGGTGCCACTTTCTTGTGAAAAGTGACCCTTTCTTAACCCTTGACAAGCTCAAATGATGCAAATGCAATGGTGATAGACAAAACCAGTTCTTAATTTGAAGAGAGTGACTTTGCATGAGATTGTAGATTTGTGGAGGATTGATACAATATAGAAGCTCTATATTTATAGCCAAAAAGGATAGAAGAATGCCAAATATGGAGGATGTGGGACTAAAGATCCACCAATAGGAAGGAGCCACTTGTCCAAATGTGAGAGGTTGAGGAATGTGCAAGTTTTGGTCAATGTGCCAAAGAGGGGGACATGTAAGAGAGAAGGTATTGCCATGTTAGAGGGGACAAGTCAACTTGCCTTCATATTCAAACTTGAAGAATATTCTCAAAAGATGCTTTGTTGAAGGAAAATGAAGAATTTATAAATGAATTAGAATGCTTTATTGGTACAAGTGGGAAAAGCTAGAAAATGTGATGGGTGATTAGATTAGGTTAATCAAGATTAGATTAACTTAGATGATGATTAGATGCTTTTGACCCATTTGACTTAAATTTAGGGATTTAAATTAAATCAAAGGGAGATGAAAGGGGATTAATTAAATAAATGTTTGATTTATTTAATCAAGTAGGGTGATGTTAGGATTAAATTAAATAAAGTTGATTTATTTAATTTAAATTGATGGCTTTAGGAGATTGATCAAATAAACTTGATTTATTTGATGAATGGATGAATATGACATAATCAAATACATGATGCCAATTTCACGTGTCTACAAATCTAAGCTTCATTTTTTTGATTAAAAATATACACTTTTCTATTGGGTAGAATGTGGAATTGTTGGGTTGATCTGATGATTTGATTGTTTTGAGAAAGACTGCTCTGTTATTGGTTAATTGTGATCCTTAAGAGTCCTATTGATTGATTATGCAGGTGAGAATGATTTTGAATGAAGCTCTGAGATTGTATCCCCCTGGGTCACTACTAAGCTTCATTTTTTTTTAGGCACAATATTTGCTTTTCTGCTAGGTGGAATGTGGAATGTCTGGACAATTTCATAAACAGAAACCAAAATCTGCTTTGATTAAAGTAACTTAGAATCACAGAGACATAGAGCAAATGATGTTGCATTACATTTTAAGCAGCTAAGATTGATGTATGAGCATGACAACTATGACAAGGCTTCGAGTGGTAAGGACTGGTCACTGGAAACTAGGTTTATGCCAGTAATTTTTTTTCATTTCTTTTAGAAATGGATGTTGAACCTTCTTTGTTGTCAACAATCTCCTTCTCATCTTTAGCAAAAATTCATCTTCCTTCATTGGCTTGATCACTTACATGTTTCAAATCCTTCAATCTGTAGGCAGAAGTTAGTTGTTATATGGGGCAACGAATTAACTAGGTCAATCCCGCCAAGAACCATTCCAAACAATGATCCAATTGTTAGAGCTCGTCTAGGCCCAAGCATCTAAAGAAGAGCAATCCAAGAGTGATCTGGTTGAGCCTATCGGCTCTGACCGAGCGCCCAAGCGAAAATACCAATCACTCATTTGAATTTGGGAGGGATTCGATCATCAAGCATCACACGCAATTATTTGCTCACACTGGTATCATCTTGCATGCATTCGACACATGACTACCATGGGCGTTAGCACCATCCTTTCCGTTGATCACAAACAATATAATCCACGTGGACCTTTGATTCACTTGCGATTGCACACCTACACATTTAGCATATGAAGCAAGCAACACCACTGCTAAGGGCGAAGGTTGCTGAGAAGTATAATCATTGCAATCCAATTAGTAATCGCCTTTGTATTTCATTAAAATTGATCCTAATCGGATTTCCAAATTTTATGAACTGTGGTGTCAGATTATATAATTTCAGTTGTTTCGATCTCTATTGGATATTGCTTGTGTTACAAATGTTGAGAATTGTGTCTCAACCTTGCAAGCTTTTTCTAGAAAATTCTAGAATTTGTTTGTGGTAATTCTCCACATGTTTATGTGTTGGAAAAAGGTGTATGAGTTGTTAAAAAATGTGCCTTGTCCCTAGTAGAATATAGGAGGGCTATTTTTAGAGTATAAACAACTCATTGTATAACTTTTATGGGGGTCTAAACTAGAGGACAAAATTATGGACGAAAATGCTATTTTAACTTGGTTGTTTTTCCATAGATTTGGAGTTACCAATGACAAGTGGGTAACATGTGGCATGGTTGTTTTTCCCATGGTTTTGGCCCATGGCCTTATAAAACCACAAATGGTTTCCAGGTTGTAAATCACTATAAAAGGAGGGCTTGGGGAGGTGTTTGAATCATTGAGTTCAGTTTGCAAGACTGGGTGCTAGAAGGAGTCTCTCTGAGTCCAAGTTCGAGTTGTGGTGATGCACTCCTGTAAGAACTTGCATTGCAAGTGTATTGTAATCTTCTTGATTTGATAATACATTGTGCGGGTTTTGGAGGGTGGGGTTTTTCTCCCCGAAGGGTTTCCCCACGGTAATTACTGTTTTATGTGTTTATTGTGATATTTTATTTATGCATGTTTATTTTTCCATTGAAATCTCTATAATAGTTAGTTGAATTTGCATAATCATCCTCTCAAGATTAGCGTAGGAAGTGATTCCACGCACCTTTGCTTCCTTACAAGTGGTATCAGAGCCTGGCCAGTTTTGGTTCTATTTGTTGGGTACATGGTTTTTTGAGCGAATCAAGGTTTGAATGGGAGCTTGTGCAGAGGTTTTCATTTCTGTATTGTAGGATTGCAAAGATGGCAAGCATATCGGGGAGGATTGATGTAGAAAAGTTTTTTGGCACAAACTTTGAGATGTGGAAGCTGAAGATGGAAGATCTGTTAATTGATCGAGATCTATGGGATGGGTATGTGCAGGATCATGGTATGCCAAACAAGCCCTTAAGTGGCAATGAAAATTCAGAACAATTAGAGTTAGGCAACTTGATGTAAAAATTTGAATAAGTTATCTATATTATTTCAAAAACATGTAAGAATGGAATTATTGGGAAGTGAATGTAGTTTCTAAACTACTAGGTTTATTTTTCAAAAACAAAATATTTGGTGAAAATTTAAAATTTCAATGCGATTATTAC
>VDFB02105785.1:355311245-355403928 GCA_007258455.2 Sequoia sempervirens
TTTGAATTGTCTTCTTCCTAATCTTCCAGTTCCTTTGTACTTTTTTCTTTATCTTGGAAAGTATCCCTGGGTCCTTCTTCCTCTTCTTCTTATACAGTATCTTCTCCATCATCTTCTCAACTTCTAGGCTCTAAAACTCCATTTCTTGTGTATAAACATCAGGAGCATCATCTATATCTTCATTCTCATCTTTAGAGTACCATATATAACCTACATCATATCCTTTAAAACCTTCATATACCTCATTAGGAAAAAAATCTGCAACATATTTATTAGCAACCTTTTTATCAACAACAACTTTATCATGAATATCAACATCAATATTATCAACAACTTTATCATCAACTTGAGTATCAATACCATGGTTATCAGTAACATCAACAACCTTCTCAACTTGTTCATCAACAACAATTTCATCAAATACTTGAGTACCAACAACAACCATATCATTAATCTCAACGTCAACATGTTCATTAACCAACAAAGAAGTTTGTTCATCTTCAAAGACAATCGAAATATCATGCATCTCAACTTGTAACTTACGTTGCTCAACTTGAATAGTAGATTCAAACTAAATACCTCTACCTCATTTTCTGCCTTCTTTTTTTTCATTTATTCTTCATAATCTTCTTTAGAGGCCATCTTAACCTCTTTGACATTGGTATATGCCAGCTCCTTAGTGCTTTCTTAAGAAGTTGGTGTTCTTTGTCTAATATTTCCACCCTTTTGCTCATCTCTTCCAAGGCTTTCTCAAACTCTATTTGTCTTTCCTTCTTTCTCTCCATCTTTTCTGTATGGGTAAGGTGGATCAGATAGCCAAAAGTGGCACATGGGGATGGGTAAGTGGCCAATTAACATTTTTTGCAATTCCAAAATTGATGAAACGTAGTAAAGGGTTTTGAAGGAGATTATCAGCTATCCACCAATATAAATTATGCTTTACTTTGAATTTAATAAGTAATTATTACACTCTTCTATTCAAATTATGACTAAAGTCTCATTTCGATAGATCTAATTGAAAAATAGGCCATAGTCTTCAAACAGATTTCATTTTGAATCCAAAACATAAAGGCCACATCCATGCTTTGTATACTATAGGATTAAAAAAAAGAAAAATGTAAAATTAAATTTCATGAAGTTTCTGACCAACTTAAGGTGGTCGACATACGAAGCTTTTATATTTTTAAAATTTGTAATAAAAATTCATAATTTACCATTTAATAAAAAAAAATTACAAAAAATGTGTCACATCTGACATGAGTCCTATAATTATTTCTAAAATCTGCAAAAAATATTATCATTTTATTGTGGTTCGTGGTCGTATTGCACACCTACTTATTTTTTCCCCTCAAATTTAAGTATTACTACATTGAATTTCAATTTTCAAATAACTAGATTTTTTTTTAAACAACCTTAGTAGTTTAGAAACTACATTCAATTTGCTAAATGAGATTCTTACATATTTTGAAATAATATAGATAATGGTTCAAATTCCTTGGTGTCAAGTTATGCGAATCCTGATTTTTTCAATTTTTGCCACTTATATTCGCTTTTTCCATGATGATCCCGCACATACCCTCTAACTCTTTTTCCTTTCTTTCCTTCTTCCTTCATGAATCCTCAGCCTACAAACATCTTTCCAATCTTCTCAAAAAATCCATCTTCACAAGTCTCTCCTTGCTTCCACTTCATCTTGCCTCACCTAGGAAATCGGGTTCCTTCCTCAACCTGCACAACACAACACACAACCACAACCACAACAACAACAAAAAAAACTCATCCTCTATGTGCAAGGAGATGAAGAAGAGAGTGTGAGTTCACCAAGCAAACCTACAGATCCAAAAATAGGAGAAGCTCTTATGATAAGAAGGGCCTTGTTGCAAGGACAAAAAGAAGAAGATTTGAGCCAAAGGAGGAGTCTATTTAGAACCTCATGCAAATGCAAAGGTAAAGTGTGTTAAGTTGTTATTGATTATGGTTCTCAAGACAATATGGTGTCTAAGGAGATGGTAATAAGTTAAATTTAGAAAAGAGACCTTATGAAACACCATATAAGGTCTCTTGGGTAAATGATAGTCAAACCTTGGTGGTGAATGAGCAAGCATATGTAGAATTTCAAATATAAGGATAGATTTTTATGTGATATATTGCCAATGGACTGCTATCATGTACTCTTGGGGAGGCCATGGAAATTTGATAGGAGGTCCATATATGATGGTTGGGAGAACACATATACCATCAGGAAGGATGACAAAAGTTTTAAGTTTACTCCCTTGAAAACAAGTGGAAGAGATAAGGGTGAGTCCAAGGTAGTGATGTTTGGTAAGAAGGAGCCTTTAAGGTCTGAGAACAACAAGTCTAATGTGATTGCAGGTTTGGAGCAGGTTGATGGTGTTGTGACAGTAAGTAAGGCACCTACAAATGGTGGTAGGATAGTAGAAAGTTTTCTTTTGCAAAAGGCAGAGAAAGCACTCTTGCCTAGGTCTGATCTGGTTAAGGTGAATGTTGAGAGGACAGTGAAGAATTTGATTTTTCAAGGAGTGAGTGATGAATTCTACTCTAGGTCTAATATAGTCAAGAAGAATGATGATAGGATAGTGCATAAGTATGGAAAATTGGGTGAAGTGTTTGGAAAGTAGGAACAGCTTATTGTGGGGACCATTGTGTGTCCTAGGAGTAATGGTGACAAGCATGTGAAATTTGGAAGCATAGGGACTGGTGAATCTGATAAAATAGTGATACATAGCAATGATAGTGAACAAGGTCTAATCACAGTGAGGAAAGAACAAAAGGAACAAAGGTGCAAAGTTCTGATGATAGTGACAAGAGGGAAAAGTATGCAAGCAAAGATGGATGGATACAAGTGTGGAGATGGAGCAAAGAATAAGGTAGAACACTATGTTTCTAACCCTTGTTTGTTTGTAGGTATAAGGGCTAGGAGGATATCAAATTTTTATCTAGGTGTGAGGAAAAGGCAAGTAGCAGGTCTGGATATGCATGTAGCAACAATGTGGAGACAAGGAGCAAGATTTTACTCTTGGGACAAGAGTTTTCCTATGGGGGGGTGTATGGTGCAAGGGCACCTACACCTTGGAATGAAAGGGAAAAGAGTCTTTGAAGGTTCAACAAGTGATTTGAAGGTCTTTTAATCATTATGCAACGAGGAAGTTGCAAAATATGAAAAATATTGAAAAGATGTAAAGGTTGTCAACCCATGTCAAGATGGGTAAAAGTGAAATTTCTTCATGTTTTCTTGTATAAGGTCATGAATAAGGTCTAATAGGCCACATAATAGATGTTTAAGGGTGTTCTAGATCTTAAAGGTCAATTAGGTGGAATAAAGTAAGAGTTACAAAATGTTGTTAATTGTAACCTTGGAAAAACTTGCAATTTAAGTGTTAATTAGTTGAAAGGATTAGTTGTGCTCAGTGGTTGAATGTAGTTTTAGGATGAAATCCTTTAAAAATCGTTACAAGGCTTGAATCAAGGGTCGAAGAAGGCTGTAATACATTGAAAAATACAAATACCACGTTCACTATGCTATTTTTCTATTATTTCACTATTTTTTAAAAGAATCTTGGTGTTGTACGAACCTGTACAGGCTTGTTATGGTCTGAAACCATCAATGCTTGAAGTTACACTTTTTTACTTGCATTTACATTTGAATTGAAGTTTGAATTCATTGATTTGAGTGAGAAATTAATAAAACATAATGACAACCCCGTTTTCCTATGTCAAGTGTTTTGAGGGTAAGAATATGAAAAATTAGCCAATCCACTTACTTTATTGGTCCTTTTGCTTAGTGGATTAGCCTGTGGAATGTTAAATTAGGTGATTTAATGCTTTAGTGAGTAAAAGGATGAAGGAATGTGTTACTAAAGTGATGCCCTAGGGCTGACAGGGCTATTTTCCTTGAAGAAATGATGGTTCTAAGATAATTTTCAAAGAAATGATAATGGGACTGAATTTGTGAGGTTGCAAAGAGTCTATGTAGACTTGTAGGAATGCCTTTTGGATAGTGGCTGAGTCTTGGAAGTCTTGGAAAGGCGAGCTTCAATAAACCCTAGGTTGGTTGTATACAAATAGAGGGTTTCATGGTTCATCTGGTTAGAGACTTTAAATCTGAGAACAAGTCAAAGAATCTGTGGTTTTGAGAGGTATCCAAACTCTGTCAAAATATTTTATGTTGAAGCCAAGTGTTTCATAAGTACTTTCTTTTTAAAATAGGACTAATCTACTAGCCCTAGGATAGGGGTGTTATGCTAAAAGTCCACAAACTTGCAAAGGAATCACTGGTGATCTTTGGGGACAGTTGTGTAGGTCCTCTAAGAACTCTATTTCAATTGCCATCAGGCCTTGGTACTGCCTTCTTCAAACGATTCCATTCATAGGTGGTGTTGTGAAGGCTAGAAGCCTAGTGTGGGTGTTGGACAAGGCTTGAAGGGACTGAATTGAAGCAAGTCCTATTATTTGTGTTCATTCACTTTGAATGGTAGATTGAGCCTCTCCACCCCTGTGTCTGCATCAAAATTTCATAAAAAATGTTTTGCACAAAAAGGCTCAATAATCCCTTCAAACATATCTGAACACTAATGGGAAAACCAAGCCATAAATTGAAGGTAGCTATATAATACTATTGGCGCACTCCTTGCACCTCCCCTGAATGCAAGTGCTAGTATATAATCAAATACAATTTATAATTTATACCAAAACAGATCGATTCATAATTCATGAGCTTCTTTGCCGAAATAGCAATCATAACAAAACAAGAAACTGTGGGGTATTTTACATAAGCATCTAATTAATATGCAGTTTTTCTTTTACATCATCACCAGTCACAACGCTTAGTTTTTTAATTTTCTAAGTCCTCTGAATCACAATTTAAGCTTAAAACAAGTGCATACAAAAACAAATACCAATCGGCTGGAAATTCACAATCAAGTCTTTTATTTTTAAGAACAAGTCACCGCAGATATCATTTCTGGTTGTTACATCTAACATGGAAAGAGAGCGGAAGTACAGAGAGGGAGAGAGAAAGGAGGAAGATCATGAATGGATGTCATGGGAATCGATACCAGAGCACGTAGTTGAGATGTGTATACTACCTCTCCTTCCAATTCACTTTGTCATCCGTTTTCGGAGGATTTCTAGACAATGGAATAATCTGCTGCATAATTGGGAATTCCTGAGGCCATTTATTCGTCAAGAAAACAGTGTTCAATTGTTGAATTCTTGCTTGTTAAATAAAATTATTCCATTTCCGGAAGGAGTGGAAAGCTTGGAAGATGAAGATGGACGTGCACTGCATATTGTGTTTCCATGACAGTCGTCATATGTGTTGGTAGTACATGTACATGTAGTTATACCAGACGGAACACTTTCTCAGGACATTCACATGTGGGAGTTTGTGATGGATGATTTATCGCCATGTTGGATAGAAAGGAGGCGGCACATCCTGCTTATTGGTGCAAAGTGAGAGACGATGAATTCTTCGTCTACAACAGAGTGGTGTACCCACTTGGTAAAGAAAGTACATTTTCCCACATATTCATGGGCAGGGAAGGTTAAATGGTTAACTATTGTTTACAATTACAAATAAATCTTCTAGACTCATATCTAAAAGGTGATAGAGTTACATTGTGATTATAAGATCATTTATTACAGATTCATGGAAATGGAAGATTAAATGGTTAACCACTCATTTATAGAGCACATTTAATAATGCTAAAAATATGTACTACCATAGGATCTCTCTTGAGTTGCTTGAATTTGAAGAGCCCCACCGTAAGATTAATGCTTGGTATAAAGGAATTCTCTATAAAAACGTAATGGATCTTATAAGAATATCATGTCTGATTGCATGAAGTCATAGCCAATTAGAATATTATCAATATGAGATTTTAATCTTTTTGTATTCAATGATAAAATAAATATAATTGTGTTTAGATTGGTTAGAAGTTGACCATTGTAGCTTCTATTTCACTTATATTTCACTTATGCTTGTAATTGATGCACTTCATTTATAAATTGGTCTTTGATGTTGAAGCTTTATTTTATAAATGGATAGTTTATTAATTATAATGAATACATATTGTACATACATAAAAGTGCTGTATATATTATTTTGTGTGAATTTATTTTTCATGAATAAAATGTGATTCTACATAAAGCAATCTTTTGTGATCTATGAATTGTTCCTATACATGCAACTTGTACTAGGAATTGTTTATAGATTTTGATATGTGATATATTTTTTTCTTTCCAATATAAGTTTAGCTATTACTTATGTCGTAAAAAGGGTGTGAAAAATAAATATAGGTAAAACATGATGGTATGTGAACATTTTAGTGATGAAAATATAATTACAAAATAAATAAATTATCTTAGGAGTAGGAAGTTGAAAGTCCATAAACTAAGAATAGGCAAGGATGATACAAAATCTAGAAAGTAATATTGAGAAAAAATAAAATAGGTAGAAGAGGAGTAGGTACAAGTAAATTTATCATTTGGTGGGGGGGTTGGTGTAGTAATAGGATAGTGTGGTTGTCGATGTGGAATATGGTATGTTAAGAAGAGTAGAGTGTCGAAGATCCTACTATTTTTTCTTGCAAAAATAGGGGCAAAATCTAACATATGACTCCTGGCCACCTCTTTTATCGTGACCGGGTTATCATTTTATAGACCAGATTTAATAATGCTAAAAACATGTACTATCTTAGCGTGTCTCTTGAGTTGCTTGAATTTTAAGAGCCATACAACAAGCAGAGTAGAATATTTTCTTTAAAATTTATTAATATTTTCAAGATAAATAAATTTACTAGCACTTTTAGCCTGACTATGTAAATCTTTTGAAAGAGTAGAATATAGTACCAAATTACTTTTTGGGTTTTAAATTTAATTACAAAATTTTATGTGGTACAAAAAGGTGTGGAAGATATTTACGGAAACAAGCATTAGTAGTATCCCTTGTTCATGGAAGTTGATTTTTGATAAAGGAAGAATGCCACTTCACATGCTTAGAATTGAAGGAGAGATGAATATTATTGTCATTGCCTCTTGCAAAGTGGGACATGAAAAGTGTACCACTATAGATATATTTTTTATATTAAATAGCTTTACAAATATGGCTCATGCAATAAATAGTTACAAATTACACCAAAACTTAGTTTTTTATGAGCAATAATGAGACTATTATAGGAATCCTTATGAGTAGTTCCTTATAAAGAATACCAGACCAATACTTAGATGTGTGTGGTCTAATCAATATTGTGTTGAAATGAACAAGACTACTAAGAGTGGGGGTGAATCAGTTGTAGCAAATTAAACCTTTGAAAACCCTCAATAGTAAATAGATACACAAGCATTCAATATACCCATATTCTGTTTAAATGATTAAACATAAAATACCAATAACATAAACTAAAATCTCAGCACCACACACATAAAAAATACCATATTTATGTGGAAAACCCAATGAGGTTAAAACCATAGTGAGGATTAGATCACAGTATAAGTAATAGAAAAACTAGTACAAAGAGGCTCACTGCCATAATAGGATGCACTATCCAAAAAGGGCTCACAACCAAGGATCCCTTCCATAGAAAGAATACAAGAATATAGAAGAAAAATGTTACATAGAGAAACACTTCTCAATGCAACAAGGAGTCCACCACAATTGCTCATACACTTTTGTAGTCTCGGATGAAATATTTTAGATTCCTTTAGCTCACTGCCTTCAAGAACCCTAACATTGCTCTGCTCAAATTCACTTCACATACACTTTACTCGCATCACTCTTTGCATCTATCTTGCTTCTTACTCTTTCCTTACCTTTCTTGTATTAACACCATTCATATTTATATCAACCTCTACCTCAAATATTTCTCCAATATCGACCACTAGCCATTACACATTCAAATTCAAACTAGGTCAACACCCAAATATTATTGTGGTGGTTAGGAATGAAAGGAAACCTACGTAAACCATTAATTAGGACCCAAATAGATCCAAATATACTTCAACATGCTTCCATAAGCCTTGCATGTAGTGTTAAACTCAAGGTCGACCAACACCCATGCAAAATACCAAAAACATTAAGTATGGGCTTCCTTAGATCAAGCCAAAAGTTTTGGATAAAATAATTTACTTGAATTTAATCCAAAACAATCCACAAACTATTTAAAATTCATTGGATACATCAACCAAGCTTTGCATCAACAAAAACTTTAACTCAAGACAATCGATAACCCTTGTTTGCATATTGATAACTGAAACTCATACTATATTACACTAAATCAAGTAAAAACTTGATCACTGAGAGATAAAGGCATTATAAGCAACTTCCCAAATCCATACAACCTAAATCCAATCAATGGAGAAGTGCGGAGCAAATACATTTCTACTAGACATCAAAACCACCATTGAAAAACTGATTCACACACTGGTAAAATATCTCACATTGCACAATGATATAGAAACCCAGCTTCTAAATATAGCAACCTCTTCCAACCTTGAAAAACTGTAAGATCTACGCAGGCATATTATCAACATAGAAAGAATGTGGAGCAAAATATGGGAGCTTATTATAAACATTTGCACAACATAGTTTACTCTATTTACTAAATTTTCTCAAAAGAACTTGGAAACCAAGTACCAAAACCAACATCATATCTCATTTCTCCAATCCAACTTATCTTTAGATTTCTGCAACAAAAGAATAGCTCCATGTACTCACAACACTTCCTCAAGGTCTCAACTACACATGCACAACCTATTTTCCTCTTTTCACAAATTTCTCAATATCCTCAACATCTTCATCCCACAGCTAAAATCAATGACAACACTAGCCAATAGACTTCTTGTTGACATCAATGAAAACACCATTATTCTTGCAACAATCTACCCCTTTGTAATTGGTGGCAAAAAAAGATCTGAAAAGTCACCAAAGACCACACAACAGTTCTGAATGCTCTGTGTCTTTTTCTTCAGATGATCTTCTCCCCCTAAGAAGATAAGTTCACTTTTTCTTCTTGTTTTTCAAATTTCTTTCTCTCCCCCTTTGACATCAATGGAAAAGGATAAAAAGTTTAGCATTTTTCTCCCTCTTTGACATTGAACCAAAATTACCTACTCTAAATACTCCCCCTTAGGAGTATAGCCACTTGACTCAGTGACACAATGACAACACATGATACTACCTACTCCCCCAAAGAGGTAGCCACCACATCAGTCCAAAAAATAAATAGATCCATAGATCCATTGGACTGATGCACCTCTATATGCATCTAGTTCGAGAAAGGAGGCGAAATAACCCCCAACTTCTCTTGAAGATACTCAAAAGTATCCTTAGGAAGATCCTTAGTAAATATATCAGCAATTTGATCCTTTGTAGGAACATACTCAAGCTTTACTTCATTCTCCATAACCTTTTCCCTCAAAATGTGATATCTTATAGATATTTTTTTTTCCTTGAATGCATCACTGGATTCTTTGAAATGTTTATTGTACTTGTATTATCACAAAAGATAGATATAGGTTCATCAAATACAACTCTGATATCTTTCAAAGTTTTTCTCATCCATAATATCTATGTACATTACGATGTTATTGTAATATACTCATCTTTTGCAGTCGATAACAAAAATGAGTCATGTTTCTTATTTAGCCATGATACCAATCTACATCCAAGAAAGAATGCACCACCACTTGTACTTTTTTGATCATCAACACAACCAGCTTAATTTGCATCTGTATAAGCATTTAATGTGAAATCAATATCCTTAAGATACCATAAACCATAATTCAGCATGCCTCTTAAATATTTGAATATTCTTTTCACTACTGCAACATGTGTTTCTTTAGGATCTTATTGAAATATAGCAATAAGACAAACTCCATGCATGGTATCTGGTCTAGTAGTAGTTAAATATAGCAATCCACCAATCATGGATCTATACTTTCTCTTATCAGACTTAGGTGAATCATCATCTTTGCTTAATTTACAGCCAATCACCATAGGAGTACATACTGGTTTCTAGATTTATCCATTCAAAAATTCTTCAACATTTCTTTGACATACTTAAAGTGTGAAATGAAAATCCCTTTATCTGTTTGATTAATCTATAGCCCAAGAAAAAAATTCATCTCCCCAAACATTCACATGTCAAATTATTTATGCATATCTTCAACAAATTTCTTGCACATAGCCTCATTTCCGCCAAAGATAATATCATCCACATACACAACTACTATCAAGATCTTCTCCTCCTCAATTTTAAAGTAAAGGTTATTATAGACTATGGAGCCCTTGTTAAAAGCTTTCTATAATACCTATCTAATCTTGCATACCAAGCTCACGGGAGCTTTGCTTCAAACCATCTGAGTTCCTTCTTCAACTTACCATGTTTAGTTGATTTGACAACTGAAAACCCCAAGTTGTTACATGTAAACCTCTTTTTTCCAATTCTCCATTCAAAAAGAGACTTCACATCCATATAATATATCTTGAAATCTTTTGTGCTACAAATTCCAAAAACATTATGATAGCTTCCATTCTAGCACAAGAGAAAAATTATCCTCAAAATTTGTGCCTTCTACTGTGAGTAACCTTTACACAAAAGCCTTGCATTGTTCTTAACAAATTCTCCATTCTCATTCATTTCCTGAATACCCATTTAGTTCAATTATGTTCTTGTTTTCGGTCTAGGACAATTTTAAGTTTGATTCTTCTATATCTGCATGAGTTCTTCCATTTCCTTCATCCAATGTTCATCCTTACATGCTTCACTCATTGATTTAGGTTCAACTTTAGAAAGTAATACAATTACCTCAACTTCAGTACTTTGCTTCTTCTCATACACCCTTCCTCTTATCTCCAATGATCTGATCTTCAGAATGATTCTTTTGCACATACTTCAGGGTTTTAGGGGTCTTCTTTGGAGCTTCTTCCTCTTCATTTATACCTCTTGTTTCATCAATTATTCCTTCCTCTTTTATAATTATGTTCATCCTGACACATATCTATCTACTTCAATAGAACTCTTCAAATTTTCATCAAATTTAACATTTGCACTTTGAACTATCTTTCTCAACTTTTGTTGTAACATCTGTAAGCTTTGCTCTTAATAGAATATCCAAGGAAGATTCCTTCATCAAACCTTGAATCAAACTTGAATCATAAGTTTTCTTCATCTCTTTTGACATAACATTGTCTTCCAAACACTCTAAATTACTTCACAGTAGGAATCTTTCCATTCCATAGCTCATAAGGAGTCTTTTTGTTGTTAGCTCTAGCTTGAACTCTATTAAGTATGTAAACAATAGTATGAATAGCTTCTCTCTAGTAGACATCTGGTAGATTTTCCTCTTTCATCATAATCCTTGTAGCTTCCTAAATAGTTATGTTTTTCCTTTCAACAACCCCATTCTACTGACTTGAGTTCTAGGGGTAGACAAATGCATCTTTATTCCATGAACTTCAAAAAATATGTTAAACTCATTGGAGGTGAATGTACCACCTCTTTCAGACCTTAACAACTTTATCTTCAAATCCATTTCATTCTCAACCAAAGTTTTAAATGCCTTAAATTTGTCCAATGCATCTTTAAGAAAAAGTATCCCATGTCATCTCTGGGGCTCATCAACTCAAAAGCATTAAAACCCTATCACTAGTCTTCTTCACGGTATGTGTGTAGGATCATCATGGAAAAAAAAGGCCTTAAGTGGCAAAAAAAAAAATTAGAAAATCAGAGTTAAGGCAACTTGGATTAAAAATTTGAATAAGTTAACTATATTATTTCAAAAATGTGTAAGAATAGAATATGTAGAAAATTGAATGTAGTTTCTAAACTACTAGGTTTTTTTAAAAAATATTTGGTGAAATTTTGAAATTTCAATGCAGTAGTACTTAAATTTTAGGGAAAAAATAAGAAGTAGGTGTTTGCTTGACCACCCTAAACCACAATAAAATGATAATATTTTTTTATAATATTTTTAGATATAAGCAGAGGACTCATGTCCGATGTGATGCATTTTTGTAATTTTTTTTTTAAGTAAATAATTAATTATGACTTTTATGACAACTTTTAAAAATAAAAAAACTCGTATGTTTGACCACCTTAACTTGGTAAAAACTTTATGAAATTCAATTTTTCTTTTTTTAATCATATAGTCCGCAAATCATAGAATGTGACGCATGTTTTGGATTCAAAAAATGTGATACCATTTGAAGGCTATAACTATTTTTCAATTAGTCTATCAATCAAGACTTTAGTCATAATTTGAATAGAAAATTAATAATAATTACTTATTAAATTCAAAGTAAAGCATAATTTATAATGGTGGAAAGCTAAGAATCTCCTTTAAAAACCCTTTTTATTTCACGAATCTTGGGTAAAAAAATCGTCAACTACATACCCATCATATTGCCACTTTTTGTCCCATCATGATCCTGCACACACCCTCACCCTTTTAGGACCAAAAATATCTATATACACTAATTCCAATAGTTTGATAGCAGATTGTTCCTTTCCCTTAAAGCTACTCCATGTTTTTTTTCCAAATTGAAAAATCTCTCAAAAAACATTGATAGGTCTTATGATCTTAAGTAAATCTCTCACAACATGAACCAAACTAATTCTTTCCAAATTATCAAAATTCATGTGGCACATCCTCCAATGACATAACCAACTATCATTAACCCGTGACATAAAGAAATGGCCATTAGCACCCTTAAGCTGATAGATGCTTCCATATCTTCTCTTACTTGCAACAATCATAGTTCTTGATCCTTTATGTATCTCACATGCTTCATCCTTAAATACAAGATTGTATCATAATTTGCTACACATTTGTCCAAAACTCAAGAGATTATGTCTTAAGCCCTTCACATAGTAAACATTTTTATTATTATGCTTTCCATCAAAACTAATTGAACCTGTTCCACAAATCTTAGCTCTTGAATCATCTCCAAATTTAACTAATCCTCCATCATATTTTTCAAGTTTAACAAACTTACTTTTGTCTCTGGTCATATGATTAGAGCATTCACTGTCAACAACCTAGTAATTCTTATCTTCTTTGACACAAAAAGATCAAACCAAAGTACCTTCAACCTTATCCTTCTTCTCTGGTATACTTTCCTTCACACAAATTTTAGAGTTAGCAAAACTAGATTTATCTTTTATAGCCAAAAATAGACATTCATTATCATCAAAGTCTCCATAATCATATTCATCATTAGAAATACCAGCATCTTCTCCCACATAGTAAGCTTTCCTAATCATCTACACTTTATTTCCTTTGTTCTTATTGTTTATAGCTCTTTTTGGACATCTAGAAGCATAATCTCACCACAACTAAAATATTTGAAAGGTAATTTTCCTTGATACTTATTGGTGGCCTTTTTTATCTTTCTCATGAAGTTAGCTTCCAAATCATCAATAATTTCTTCACCTAATTCTTCAACCTCTATGATTTCTCAGCCTTGAAAGTAGTCTCTACTTTAGTTCCTTTCTTCATTTTTCTCATTTCAAATGCAGTCAAAGTACCAATCAACTAATCTCTAGAATATTTATCAAAATCAATTGTTTCCTCAATAGTAGATAACTTTTCACTATAACAATCTAGAAGAGATTTGATAATTTTCTTCACCAATTTAGATTCTTTAATTGTTGCACCAAGACCTCTCATATCACCTACTAGTTCACCAATTATTTGAATGTAGCCTTTAACTATTTCATCCTCGGACATATTCATCATTTCAAACTCTTCCTTCAAATTTTGCAAATTTTCTTGTTTGACCTTCATATCTCCTTCATAAATTCTTTCTAACTTATCCCAAACTTCTTTAGCAGTCTTCAAACTCATATCTTTAACTAATTTAGTTTTTGAAAGACTATTCTAATAATGTACCTTTCCTTAACATTGATCTCATGCACCTTGACCTTTGCACTTGTACTCAAACCATTCAGAGCTGGAGTGTATGAAGTCTAATAGGCCTTCTCAATTTCAAATCCCAGAGTGCACAAATATTCCTCTAGTTGTGTTTTCCAAAATGCATAATCTTTACCATCAAATCAAGGGTATTCCAAGGGAATCTTGTTTTCCATCCCAAATCTACCTCAAGTGGTTAAGCTCTTCTTCAAGGAACCCTGCTTTGATACCAATTATTGAAATGAACAAGAAAACTGAGAGGGGGGTTGAATTAGTTGTAGCAAATTAAACCTTCAAAAACCCTCAATAGTAAGCAGATACAAAAGCATTCAATATACCCATATTCTATTAAAATGATTAAACATGAAATTCCAATAACATAAAATAAAATATCAACACCACACACATAAGAAAACCTGATTTATGTGGAAAACCCAATGAGGGAAAAACCACAACAAGAATTAGCTCACAATATAAGTAATAGAAAAATTGGTACAAAGAGGCTCACTGTTAGAATAGGATGCCCTGTCAAAAAAGGGCTCATAGCCAGAGCTCATTGCCACATAAATAATACAAGAAGATAGAAGAAGAATGTTACATAGAGAAAAACTTCTCAATGCAACAAGGAGTCCACCACAATTTCTCTCACACTTTCGCATTCTCACATGAAAGATTTAAGATGCCTTTAGCTTACTACCTTCAAAAACCCTAACATGAAGTTCACACTGCTCAGCTCAAATTCCCATCACATAATTTACTTACATCACTCTTTGAATATATATTGTTTCTTACTATTTCCTTACCTTTCTTCCATTAACATTGTTCTTATTTATATCAACCTCTACCTCAAAAATTTCTCCAATGTCAACCACTAGCCGTTACACATTCAAATTTAAACTAGGTTGGAACCCAAACATTCCCGCAATGGTTGGGAATGAAAGGTGACCTACATAAACCCTTAATTAGGATCCAAATAGATCCCAACATGCTTCAACATACTTCTACAAGCCTTGCATGTAATGTTAAACACAAGATCGACCAATACTCATGCAAAACACCAGAGACATTAAGTACACACTTCTTTAGATTGAGTTGATTTTTTTAGATAGCATAATTTAATTGAATTCAATCTAGAATAATCCATAAAATAATTAAGATTCATCAAATACATGAACCAAGATTCACATGAACAAATACTATAACTCATGAAAACAGATAATCCTTGTTTGCATACTGATAACTGAAACTCATACTATATTGCACCAAATCAAGTAAAAACTTGATCACCGAGAGATATAGACATTATAGTAACTTCCCAAATCCACACAACCTAAATCCAATTAGTATGGAAATGTGAAGCAAATACATTTCTCCCCGACAATAGAAAACACCATTAAATAACTGATTCACACACTGGTGAGAATATCTCACACTATAGAACGATCTAGAAACCCAACTTGTAAATATAGAAACCTCTATCAACCTTGAAAATATTGTAAGATCTACACAGGTATAACATCAACACAAAAAGAACATGGAGCACAATATAGGAGCTCATTATGAATGTTTGCACAACATATTTTACTTTATTTACTAAATTTTCTCAAAAGTGTTTGGAAACCAAGTACCAGAACCAACATCACAACTCATTTCTCCAATCCAAATTATCTTCATACTTTTACAACAAAAGAATTGATCCATATACTCACAATACTTCCTCAAGGTCTCAACTACACATGCACAACCGTTTTCCTCTTTTACACAATTTTCTCAATATCCGCAACATCTTCATCCCACAGTTGACTTCAATGACAACACTAGTTAGTAGACTTCTTGTTGACATCAAACACCATCATTCTTGCAACATATTAAATAACAACTTAGAGATCCATATTAGAACCCAATAGTAATATATGAAGAATCACAACTTAGAAATCCACATAGATAAGTGAAGCATAGATCTAACTGGAAGAGTGTAATAAAATCTTTTTTTAGCAACTTTCATCAATACTAAATTAGATATATGATTAAAAATTATTATTAAGATTAGTTTAAAGAAGAATCCATGAATTCTAGATGGCATCCAATGTAGATGAACCAAATACTATAAATTTTTTCTTATCGATTATAATATTTTTGTATATCCTGGTACATTATTTCTTTGTTCTTTGTAAAAGTAATTAGTTTTTAATGAATTATATATTTTAGGCATCTTGAATGTAGCTCCAAATGCTTGATGATTTTCTCTTGAATGTTCTTGTAAACTCTTGCATGAATACTTGAAGGATCTTAGATTTCTTACTAGAAGAAACTTAATGAAATGAACTTGTATTTATACTTGTTTATGCTTAATTTCTCGAAATTACAACACTACAAACCAACATTCAAAAATTGAAATTGAGGATAATAAAATCCTGCTAAGAATTTGAATTAAAATAGGTTCTAGGTTAAAGCGAGACTAATACGCCCAGTTGGGCGTATGAGTCCCAAAGGCTTAAACCTAAGACACATACTTCAAGAAGTATTATGTTCAATGTGACATTTGAAAATAGGTCCCAAGACCTAGGGAGGACCAATACACCCAAATGGGCATATGGGTCCTAGATCCCTAAATCTAGAACTCATAGTAAAAAATATTAAATTATGATTTTTCATTTATTACATGTCAGGATTATCCTTAGAAAAATGCATTTAACTAGACTTGTGGACACAAAATAGGACCAATTAAGGCATAAATAGGCTAAATTTTAACAAGAAGGACCCAAACAAGTGTGAAAATATAAAGGGATACATTTTTCTACACTACACATTACAAATATAGTTTTGATTATATTAAAATAGGAAGGGTCTGTACCCATTACAAAATGGCCATCGAGGCCAACGAGGAGCTCATGAGAAGTGAAGCGCCCAAAAAACTAAAACAAAAGAAATAGCAACAATTTTACTAGTAGAAGAAATAAAGACAACACAGATAAAAACCCAACATGGGACCAAGATCACTACTAGTCACCCAGTAGCTTGAGACCACTAATTGCTTTCCACTCCTAATCCAAGAAGTGGACCTTCTACTTCAAAGATAGGAGACCCTTTTGAATAGCCTTAGTGTCCATAGTAGTGTCCAGAGCTGAGTTGTCCACCACCTTGCCTTTCTTCTACATGTGACCTTCCTCAAGGCCACCCTCTGCCACCCATTTACCATGGATTTTCCTAATTTCTTGTTGAAATTTCTAAATGGTTAGAGTCGTGTTCTTTACAATCTATTTGCTATAATCATTGATGACCTTGAGACATTTTGTGGTTTTTTCCTAGTTTTTGTGGATAGCATTGAGCTCCTTTTACAAATTCTTTTTGTCCTCCTTTATACCCATGAGGTATCTGAGCTCTTCCACCTCCTTGTCCTATTTGGCCCAATAATCAAATGACTTAGATAGGGAGGAAATCATATCCCAATGGCCATTATCTTCCACCTCCCCTAGCCAGAGGACCTAATATTGAAGCACGTTGCTTTCGTGAACCCAAATTATTTCTTTTACAAGAACAAGTTGACTAAGAAGCCATTTAAGGATGTCATTGTGGACATTTACAATCTCTGAGATTTCATTAATCTTATGGCAAAAGAGATCATAGGAGGCACAATTTCCTTTACCCTACTTGGGTTTAGCATGGTTCCCACCCTGATTGATGCATATATTAGGGGAATTTTGAGGGCTAGGGTTAATGACAATGGTTGTTGGGGACATCAAAAACCTCCACGTGAATAGGGGAGTGCATGAGAGAATTTCTAGGGGTGGGATTCCAAAACTCATCATCTAAGTTGTTCAAATTATCAGAAGTAGATGAAGAAATTGGGATGGGCTCTTACAAGTGATCACATTTGATGGGCTCGGGGGGGATTTCCTCAATGATAGGGGTTTTATCGTGAGCACGAGTGATACTAGGAGTAGTGGGCAGGGTTTGATCAAGGGTGAAAGTGGGGATGGGGTCCTCAAGGGGTTCAGTGGTGTCATAAATGACCAAACTACTCCTTTGATAGTGGTCAGAGAGGGTAACATGACATCCTAATAGTGACATAGGAAAAAGATTAAAACTTAGTGGATAGGAGGATTCTTTCTTTTTTCCTCGACATTCTTAACAAATTGTTCAAGAGAAGAAAAAATACAAAAGGAAAAGTTCATCTTAACATTGTAACGAAGATGATTGAGCATAGGAAAAAAATGAGCATGAAAGTGATAGAAGCGACCCTCAAGCATAACATACCTCATCAAAACCTCTACAAACTTTCTCCAAACCCCAGGTAGGTCTTCCCTATTGAAGCCATTTTGGAGTCTATTAACCTTTTCTCTAGCTTTCAAAAAATTCTACATCTTTCTGATAGTGACCCTTAGGCTTATGAGGAATACAAGCACCATCCATCAGAAGTCCTATCACCTTCGCAATCAGATCAACAGTCACAATGAAAGAGCACCTGCAAATGGTGATAGTGCTATTCTTCCAAGAGGTAGCAAACTCCTTAGAAAGGTTAGGGTCATGCCCCTGCATCCTTCCACATAAGAGGCCATTTTCCCTTGATTACCTCGTTGAATGATAGGAAAAAATTCACTATCCTACTTCCACATTTTGTAGTTAGCCGGTTCATCTTGGACCAATTCACCCCACATGAAAAAAAAATGTAGAAAATAGAGCAAAGGAATGAAACCTATATAAGTTTCAAGAAGGAGGCCAAAGCCATAAGCAAATAGGAATATGATAAGATTTATTGGAAGGTTTAATTTTCCATAAATAAAAATTGTGGCAAATGTCTAAGGAAGCTGATAGTAGATCCATGAAAAATTAATCTGCACACATGCTTTGGGATAAGAGATAAATTATACTAGATAACTAAGTTAGATGTTAAAGCGCCAAGATTGGTAAGAGCATTGAAAACTTTGTTGTCATTTCTAGATAGATGAATAGATTGACTATTTCTGAGGGCAATCATGAGATTACAAGCTAACATGACGGGGTCCTATAAGGGTGGTGATCCCATAATAGTGGTTTACAATTTCAAATAAACCGGACACCTAAATTATTATTTTAACTAAATTCATTCTAAGTAATCGAGATATAGCGGCTAAACCGGTGAGGGGAATTTTAGTGATGGTAAACTAGGGAGTCTCCATCACTTTATTCCAGATTCAAAATATATTTTTTAAATTTTTGGAACTAAATTTCACTCTTTTTCCATCTCCCCACCAAATTGATTTTTTCTAGAAAAACAACATTTTAAAAAGTGACGCACAATCAGATAATCCATAACTTTTTTTTCCATGAAGGATAAAATTTACCCTTCAAATTTAGGATTTGTAACTCTAATATCTAGTGCCTCCAATTTGCTAGATAGTTTCTTTTATTGAATATTTTTTCCTTAATGAAGTTTCAAAGTCAAACAAATTACAATTCAGACAAATAAGTGAACGTATAACATCATCGTGAACTTTTTTTTTTGTATATGCCCAAATTTTATTTTATTTTTTTTTTTGTTGGATCAAGGATTCTCAATATCCGTGCACCTATATTTTTCAATTTTTTTTGATAATCTTCTCATTTTTCCACATGTGAAGAACAAAGAAATTCATTTTCAATGAAAACCTATGTTTAATAAAACCTGAAAAAATAAATACATACCGTCCAAACATATTGCAGCAAATTATATTCATTTGATAGATTGTTTCAGGAATATCATAATCATTTGAAACAAATTTTAAAATGAATTCATTCTGATCCCCCTAAAATCTAAATTAAAGTTTTATCAGCATTTTGATAGTGTATGAGATGATTTATAGGCATGGTTTAAAACTAGCTTGGTTCTATCCAAGGTTGTTTGATCTAAGGTAGTTTTATCAAACCCTCTTCAACTGGAATGCTTTAAATGGAAACTTTTAAGGCTTAAATCATTATTTTCTTTTCAAATATGTGATTTCAGCTAAAATTGGCTCTCTCAGGAATTGTAAAACCACTATTATGACAAAGACCTAACTGACTAACAAGGTTTGGCATGCCCTATCAACAAGAGTATGGTATTTCTTGAGTCTCCCTCAATGACCAAGTTGGTTAACCTTGCCTGTGTTTCAATCCAAATGCCATGAAATGTAGCTTCCACCTCAGCAAAGCTAGAGGATTGGACTCCAAGGTTCACCACATAAGCCAAGATGATCATTACATCTATAGTTTATCATATGGAAAAATATCAAAGAAATGGCTTAGTTGAACATCAACAAAATTTACAACACAAAATACATTTTTGGTTCACTAAGTGACCATATCATCTTTATTCATTTCTCCAACTTGAAGAACTCATAGACTCTTTCCATTTTGTACAAAATTAAAAACCCAATTCTCTTCCCTGCCAAGAAATCTTTCACAGTCGAACCAAAACTGACCTTTTACCTTGTTTTTTTTAATATTTTAGAAAAATTAATTTATTTTCTAAGTGATTCTTTTTACTTTGAAAGTTTATAAAATTTTATAAAATAAGAAAATAAATAAATTTATTGGAAGCATACTTTAGACAAACATTAGCATAAATAATTGTTTATGAGTGATGAAGGCAGTGAACTCAGTGAGGGTGGGAGGATGCAGGTTTGAATCTGCAGGGGAAGCAAATGATGGGAACGAGGACAAGGGGGACCCAGATGATTCGTTTCTTCCTCGCTCTACCTTTCCTACTTTTGTAGTTTGCGCGGAAGCTTCTTTCTTGGTTGTGGTGGAGGATGGGGCATTTTCTTTGGGATCTTTCTTGGAGGTTTATGATTTGGGTGGAAACTTGTTCTCCTATCTATGCAGGCATGTTGGTCAGACATCTTTTCTTGGTAGATGCTGGTTATTTTTTGCTAGTGGCGAGGGCCTCTTTGTACAGGTGTTTCTTGGCTTGTGCAAAAGTCTCTGTGGATGGTCTCTTTGGATTTTGGATGTTGTGTTCCTTGATGTGTGTTGCTTGACTTCTGGTTTGTGATGGCTAGAGGATAGTCATGTTTGGAGGTGGAATTCTCTCTATGCTTGTGTGGGTTGCCTTGTTTGGCTTGGAGTTGTTGGCCTTGTTGTTTTGGGGGTTTGGTGTAGGGCTTTTTCTCTCGCCTTCCTTGGATTTCAGTTTGGATCCTTTTGTAGTGATTGAGGACTGGGTTTTTTGGTTTCCTTACATGTTGTTGGTGAGTGTGGATTTCTCTGAGGAAGTTTGACTACTGATTGGGCCTCTTTTTGTTCATATTTGGCATAATAGAAAGGCTTGGTGGTTTTTCTTGCTGGTCTGTTCTATATCTAGGTTCTTCTTAGTTGCCCCTTGCTTCTACTTGCTACTTTTTTGAGGTTTTTTTTGGGGTTCTTTGTTCTTGGAGTGTTTGGGTTCCTCCTATCCCCTCTTTGAGGAGTGATGTTATTTCCCTCTAGTTGGTTGTTGAGAGTTTTGGGTCATCTATGGCTCTGACTAGCATGTTTGAGTTTCTTAGGGTTCTTTCATGTTGGCCCTTCTCCTAATTTCCTTCATGTTTGGGTTCCCTTGTTCCTCTTGGGGGTTGGATGTTCTCATTCGTTCTAAGTTTGGGACACTACCTTTAGTGGTCTTTTGGCCCATGGTTCTTATTGCTAATGTGTGACTGATGAGGGGATTTGTGGTCTACTCTCGAGTTGAGCTACTTCACATTTGTTTTCTATTTGCTCAATTGTTCTGGCCTTTTGTGAAGGCTCAAAAGTTGGTTAGTGATGGACATGCAACTGGGTTTTTTTCTTTGGATTCCCAGATAAGTTCTTATGGTAGTGTTGTTAAGGTGGACCTTTGGTGTTTATTTTCTATCCTTGTCCATAGTTTTTTTCTGGTGTAGTGTTTACCAAAGGATGCTACAATTTTTTTCTTGGTTGTTTTATTAGCTTTCCTCTTTGGTCCTATGGAGGTGGACCTCCCTTAGCTAGTCCTATTAAGGTGGGAAGTGCTCCTATAAAGGTGGAGGTGAAGGGTGTTGGTGATTTCTAGATGTAGTGGTCTTGCTGCTTGTAGCATCCTATCCAATAGAGGGGAGCTCATTCCTTTAGAGGTGGTTGTGGTGTTGGTTTCCTATTACCTGAATGTTTCTAAGGGGTTCTTGCTACTAGAGCTATCCTTAGATGATTTGGGCTCCTTGGCTTCTCTTATTATGCTACAGGTCGGGTCATATTCTAATTTTTTCTTTATGTCCCAGCAAGTGGAGATGATTAAGGGTTTAATGGTGTTTGATATCATTATTCTGGTTATTTATATTGGCTCTATGGTGTCTTCCATGAGCGACTGGTTTGTTGATGCCTAGTTGATGCAGGCGGTTTCTATGTATCTCTAAGGGTTTCTAGTCCTAGTTAAAAGAAGGTTGTAAAAGGGGTTTCTAGCCCTCCTTGTCTAGCTGATGCAACATATGTAGTCCTGATAATATTTTAGAAGTTTTTGTGGTGTTGCTGTTGGTTTGCAGTTTGCCTTCCTTTCTACTAGGTTTCAGGTCCCATCAAAACCTGCTTTTACCTCTAATAAAAAACATTAGGATAAATAATAGAATCTTCCTTGAAATTTTCCAAGGCAAATGACTATCAAGGTTTTTCTAACTTCTTCACTTCATTGTATGGAATGAACTCCGTAATTGTTTTTTTAAACGACCTTCCATTTAAAAAAAAAAGAATCATGTTTGAAAAATAAAAAAGGATGACATTTGAATATATTCCAGATTCAAACATAAGTCTTTGAGCTCTAGAAATGGGTAGCCTTCACTTCCTTAGGTATGCCATGACATTATCCTACACCTTCAAAAGGAGTTTAGACCTTCAGCATGCCATGTTCTAAAAAATATCATCTTTTTCTTTGTGATCTCCAATCATAACACTTAGAAACAATATGTCTTCCTCTCTTTCAACTTTCAAACTACCATATCCATGTTTATCATCACTACACTTTCGGTTGATGGTATTTGGCTTATAATCTAATACACCATTCTCCCTTTCCAGTTCTAGTGCTTCTTGCAAGTCTTTTATTTTGACATAACCCAATTAGCTACTGTTTAAAGGCATGAGAAAGCTGATGCTTTTAGTCTAGAATATTATTTTTAGATTTAAATCATTATTCTGAATAAATATTAACTCTGAAAATTAATCTTACAGTATCAATTCCACATTTAATCTAAAAACATTTAAATAATATAAATCACATTATTATCATTAATCAAAAATATATTATATAATCACATACAATTTATAGTTAATACCTTGAAACGTCCATTCATAATTCATGAGCTTTTATCTTTGCCGTAATAGCAATGATAACAATACAAAAAACTGTTGGGTATTGGACATAAGAATCTAATTAAAATAAGATATTTGTAGTAATACTGTTTTTTATTTACATCCTCACCAGTCACGACGCTTAGTTTTTTAATTTTCAAGTTCCGCTGAATCACAATTTAAGCTCTAAACAAAAACCAATTCATTGGAAATTCACAATCATTTCTTTTATTTTTAAAAACAAGTTAGTGCAGATATCATTTGTGGTTGTTACATCTAACATGGAAAGTGAGCGGGAGTACAGAGAGTGAGAGGGAAAGGAGGAAGATGAATGGATGTCGTGGGAATCGATACCAGAGCACATAGTTGAGATGCGTTTACTGCCTCTCCTTCCAATTCACTCTGTCATTCGTTTTCGGAGAGTTTGCAGAGAATGGAATAATCTGCTGCACAGTTGGGAATTCGTGAGGCCATTTATTCGTCAAGAACACAGTGTTCAATTGTTGAATTATTGCCTGTTGAATAAAATTGTGCCATTGCCGGAAGGAGTGGAAAGCTTGGAAGATGAAGATGGGCGTGAAGTGCATACTGTGTTTCCATGACAGTCATCATATATGTTGGCAGTACATGTAGGTGTAGTTATACCTGACGGAACAATTTCTCGGGAGATTCATATGTGGGAATTTGTGATGGATGATTTGTCGCCATGTTGGAAAAGGATTGGAAAGGGGGAGGTTCTTAGCTGGGGCAAAGTGAGAGACAAGGAATTTTTCACCTGCGGCGGAGTGGAGTACCCAATTGGTAAATTTGCCAACAGAGTAATGGGTTAAATGGTTAACCATTTATTTATCGTTTACAATCATTTATTTACTATATAAATGAGAACTATTATTATGATAGCGTTAATTTAAGTGTTTTATTAGTCCCTCCCTGTATAGGCTGAGACTAATGTTTTAAGCTATAGAATTTGAATTGCGATTCAAAAAATTAGTGTTTGGTGCACCTAAAAGCTGGAAATTCAATTATAGAATGCCCAATTCAGTTTAGAATATCGATTTTTTGGCATAGTTTTTTGTAGTATTGAATGGACTTCTGTACGACAAACGATACCAAGTTATCAGTAGCAAAGTATTATTGAGGCCAGGAGCATTTTGAGTAAATCGTATTGAATGCTTTAATCAGGTTGTATCTGTGATCATACTAGGGATTTGCTGGGATTGGTGAACAATTTGTAGAGATTGTACTTTTATCAGAGTTCTTTTATATACAGTGAGGATATGCCAATTGAGGTAGCATGTTGCACTACTTGTAACTAAAGAGAAAACTAAAGGTGTATTGAACAGATTGGGTGGTAGAGGATTAGGGTTTGTGATAGATTTTGTTATCCATTTAAACTTGCTTCTTATGATTAGAGTTGAAACAATAATATTATATAATTTTGTTAATAAATATATATAGAAATAACAAAGAAAATAATCAATTAATCAGAAAATAATAATTTGAGAAAAATGGCCTGCCTATAAAACAAATCTCACATTTGAAGCAGAAATACATATTTCTTTTGTCTTGCAAACTGAATTTTGATGGAGCGTCCAGAGGGAATCCAAGTCCATCAGGAGCAGGTGGTGTGATTCACTCTTGGAAGGGAAAAACTATTGCAAGATATTGAAAACCATTGGAGATTGATACAAACAACATGGCAGAATTTAAGGCTCTAGTATTAGGGCTATCCCTTTGCATAGAATTGAACTTGGCAAAGGTAGAAATTGAAGGGGATTCGACTTTTGTGGTAAATGCGATAAGAGCTAAGAAAGTGTTGAGCTGGAAATTACAATCTTTACTAGATTCAGCAATAAACCTGATGGGTAAGTTTGAAAATGTAACGATTAACCATATTTATAGAGAAGGCAATACAATGGCAGATGCATTGGTAAATATGGGAGCTGATGGGATGACACTTGAATAGATAACTCCATGAGGAAGAGGAGTGTGACAGTTATGTTTCTAAGAGTGGAGAGTCAAGTAAGAAGGCAACGAAGGAAACAATGGCTTCTACAAACACCATTTGCAAAGAGATCCACATTGCAGTATTGGTTTCACTCTGTATCTATTATTTCAATGAAAAATGTATTGCTCACACGGTGCCCTCATCTGGGTTTATAATGGTGACCACGTTCCAGACTTCTTCAAAAAGTATTTCACTTTTGGTTGGATTGTTGTATCAATATCTTACTAATCTTTAATACTTGTTTTACAGTAATCTTCTGTAGAATATTATACTTGTTTTACATGTAGTTTGTAGTCAGGGAGTGTTGTGAGGATGCCATGGAAAGATAGTCAAAGTGTGTTGGAAGGATGTCACAGAAAGATAGTTAGAGAGTGCTGGAAGGTTGCCAGAGAAATAGTCAGTTGGTGCTGGAAGGTTGTTGTAGAAAGTCAATTAGTTCCATGTTCTGCTTGACTCACACTGGCTGCTTTACAAATGCCTTCCCTGCTACCATCTTGTGGATTCAAATGGTCCATGGTCCCTGTATACAATGTTAGTTGATTATTCCCAGCATCGTGATTCTTTCTCTGATACAAAATGGCTTCAATGATCAATGGTGAGGCAGAGGTTGAGGTGATGCACCATCATCACACGAGCATGTCACCTGTTGTGATCCAACATTAACTCTACTTGTGTTGTTCCTCCTCTTCTTCTTTTCAGAATCCATGCTTGCTAAGCTGATTTTACAGGTTCAAGATAGCTTGGTCACACTTCAAATGATATTGAGGCTTGAAGAATTCTCATTTGTGGAGTTACTAAGAGTAGGAAAAGTTTAAGTAATGATTATGTTTATTTTATCTTCTGTTGAGGCTTCAAGTCTTGTAAACTCTTATACTTTTAATTTTAATACAACCTTCTCAGCTTCAGCCCCTTATTTATCAAATATATATATATTTCTAGTCCTAGATTATGGCAGGATTGCTAGACCAATATACGTTTGTTGGAAATGCTCAAGCATTAAGTATGAGAATATGGATGGATGATTACTAGTACAATCGTGTTCAAAATATTATATGAAAACATTCAATAGAGAGGCACTAGGATTCCCTCAACGAAGAGGTTGGTGGCATGAATGATGTTCTCTATCGTCTTTAAACACATTTGGTGAGCTTTTTGTCCCCACTTCTTAGAATTATTTCTAGAAAATGAGTTTTATGTTTAGTCTTTATTGCAATCTCTTTTTTCACTCTTCATTTATTTTTTATAGAAATTTAGTACAAATCAAAAACACCCATCAAAGTGGTGCTAAAATGCTTTCGTATAAAATTATAAAGCTTTGTCAACCTCAATTATATGATTACATGTTTCAATGTGTATGTGGTGGTGATGGGCCATGTCTAATGAGGATACCTGAGTCCACAAGGAATGAAAATCTTAAGTCCCTTGGAGATTTGGAAAATAATGAAACTTGGTTGCGGGGAGACCAAAGACATCTAGAACTAGCTCACCTCTTTGATAAGCCATGCTTTTTGGGATTGCTAGTTGTTTAGGTACTTCCTTTCCCAAAATCAAAACTCATACAAATTTATCAAAGAGAAGCCTGCATCAAGTCACATTTTGATTTATGTCTAGCTAAGTTTGTTTTGTGATAATTATGGAATTATTCTATGAACACAAAAGTATAGAGGATGTAATCTAAAAATAGAGGATCCCATGTAGCTCTACGACATAATTTGAAACACTACCAAAAATTACAAAGAAATCAATCATTGAGAGGTGCACATTTTTTAATAACTTTTTAAATTTCCTTTCTTGTTTGAAACTTTTATCATAAATTCTTTTGGCACTTCATTAACTCATTGTTATGAATTATGGTATAGTGAAGGCAATAATTTAGATATTTTCTTTGTTATTTCTATAAATATTTGTGTCGAGTAATGCACAATTTATGTCCGTTACTCTTCATTAATCAATTAATCAGAAAATAATTATAAAAAAAATCCTACTCATTTAAATGTATTTTATCTTTAACATGATACACATTAATAATTTAAAAATATTATTTTTTTAATATGAAAGTTACAAAAACACAGTTTTATAATATGATTTTTTTAATTTTCCTTACATTTTTCAATGTTCTTAATAATTATAATTTGAAGATATGGTAGCAAATTTTATAATTTGCAATCAAATGCAATTACCTAGTGATAGAGGAGTGGATAAAATTATGTAACAACGATGAAAGGATTTTAGTTAATTAATTTTGTTAATACTATTTAGTATTTTAAAGTTTCTCTTTTGATTGGGCTATTGTATTCTCCTAGTTAGAGAAACAGAATAAAACTCCACCCAATTTTTACAAAAACGTTGTTCAGTGAGGCACAATTGAGGGAACAATTAAAGAATAGTGCTAAGGTTCATTGTTGTTTTTGCATGTAGAACACGTGCAACTGGTTGTGTTTGGACGTGATGGGGAATACTGATTGTTTTGGGCATCTAGCTGCGACTCAGGGTTGTTGAGCACTACGCGTACAAAATATATCTCACATGGAAGCCTCAAAATAGGGAATGGACATATGTTAAAAGTTTTGCAGGATTAAAAACCAGTGTTTATATAATATATTCGTTAACGCCATGGACATTCATTTCCATAGGCCCCTCTTTGTGCAGACGTCTGTTGCAGGACTGAGCAAATGATCTCTTTCAATATTATTTGATATTTTTTGGGGTCCCTAGTAAGAACTTTGCAACTTATTTTGACTGTTTTCTACGTATGCTTGTGCTTGATACTAAATTCACTTCATTTAAAGGGTCACCGTATAGAAGTTTTGAAGAGTCCTCATTTGTCATGAAGGTGAGTTTCCTTTCTCCATCGTGAATCTATCTAAACGTCACTTGGACTTATCATACAATCTTCAACTTTCCATTATGGGGAGGACTGAAATCACACTTGATGAGGTTGTGACTAAGATAGAGGTGTTCCAACTGGTTAAGTCGAAGCAACGATGAATTGATGTTACCTTTCAAATTGAATCTATTCCAGCAGAATAGAGTGGTGAAATCGAGGAGGAGATTTCTTTTAGGGAGGGAGATGCATGGAATTGTAGGAGAAGTGGTGAAGCAGAAGTAGCAGCATGATATTGTTATGATTGCAAATGCAACTCTGCTATATGAAAGTGTATCTTCCATGTCTTCCACACACATATTCTTATTATCTTTAATTTAAAAGAAAATTGATTTCTTATTAAGGAACTATTGTTCTCATTTTCTACCCTTCTAGCATAGCTACTAAAAAAAATTAAATTAAATTGATTTCTTATTAAAGAACTATTGTTCTCATTTTCTACCCTTCTAGCATAGCTACTAAAAAAATAATTGTACTGTCAAATTATAATGCTCAACAAGCTGGTTTGGGTATTATATCAACTAAATGTATGTCCTCTCCCTTATATTATATAAACTTTATGTGATCTATATCTAACTTGTCTTGTTAACTATTTATGTAACTATACATTTGTCTATGAGTTTTCCAACATAGAAAAATATGGTGTGGATAGTTTGTTATCATGTCTAATATTTTCAGGTATTTTGTAGACTATTTTATAATATCTATTGTAGCATCAAAAAAAGTAACCCTTTTTCACGCTTAATTTGGGAATTAACAATTTTAATGATAAAATGTACTCAATTGTGACTTATTTAGGGTGTTGCAAAGTGTTTTCTTAGACTTTCACACTAATCTAGGGCTTCATTAATTAATTGAGGCTAATTAGAGCTTCGTTTTCCCCTTTAATTCAAATCCAAGCCTTATTTATTGCATTTTTCAAAGGATTTATCCCGACACTCATTAATAATATTGGATAACATTTAATTTGACAAGGTTTGAGTCCTAGAAAACTATGCTAGGACCAATTTGCCACTTTGGGCACTGAATAGATCCTCCTTACCTAGGACACCCCTTTTTTAACATATTTGTGATGGGTTTTTAGTGATATTTCACCTCCCTGAAACTTGGTCCTAGAAAACTATGCTACGACCCATTCACCACTTTGGGCGAATGGGTCCTCCTTACCTAGGTGTAGTGTAGAAAAATATCGTCGCTTACATTTTCACACTTAATTTGGGAATGATTAAGATTAAAATGGACCTAATATTTCCTTGACCTAGTGTTGTAATGTGTTTTCCACATTCACATTGGATTTAGGGCCCTTTTAAACTAAATTGACCTAATTTTTCCCTAATTTAATGTTATGTAGTGTATTTATTTGCACCTTCACATTAAGTTTTGGGCCCTCTTGCATTTATGACCTTCATATCATTATTAATAGACCCTTAAGACCCTATATTATGCATCCCAAGGCTTATTTCAATTGAAATCCCAACATAGACATAAAATATACTTAATTTCTCAACTCCTTAACATTTAATCCACCTAAAAAGGCCTGGTAGGACCCATACACCACCTTGGGCATACGAGTCCCATCTAGATGGGACCTATACGCCAAAAGTGGCGTATGAGTCCCATTTGGCCCCTTTTGGGATTGAGTGAGAAATTAGGGTTTTAAGTTCAAATTTCATGAATGTCAACCTCTAGGATCTAATAAACGTTAAATTGGATGGATTGCCTATATAAACAAAGTCTCAAATCATTATTTTACCTAAGCCTTCATGATATCAACTTAAGCTATTAAGAGTTAAGCATTCCAAGACTTCACAAGAGTGTCAAGAGAGTTTACAACAACATTTCTAAGGCATTCAAGGGCATATTTCTTCATCATTTGTCACATTAATTCAAGGTCCATATCATCTCAAGGTCATCAAGAATTAAGCATGTTTTTGAGCTAGTGTTGTGATGTAGCATTGAAGATCCATTTGCAAGCATTATTCCACATCCAATTTAAGATCAAGATCTACATTCTTCATGGCCACTTCATGTTAGATTGCAAATTTACATTCCAAGACATTGTTTAAGGTATCATTGTTCATGTTTCATGTTTCATGTCCTTATTTCATTGTCTCATCATTTAGTTTAATTACCTAAACAGGGTTTGACCAAGAAAATCCCCATTTCCTAGCAATCAACAATTTTCTCTCTTTACATGTGTGATTATAGATCTAGGTGTATTGAGACTTGGAGATCCTTTGAAGACTAGGTTGAAAGGTTGGGGAGAGTTATCAAGTTGTCACAAGGTCACTATTTTCATGAAAAGTCGCCTACAAGTTGCAAATCAAAGTTTCAGATCTAGAAATGAAGTGTGGAAGGAAGAGCAGATATAGGAGAGCAAATTCAGGTCTTGACCCTCTAAAAAAGGAAAGTGGGATTGATACACCACTTGTGGCTTGTGAGTCACAATATATCATATTTTCCATATTTAAGTGAATTCAGATCAACCATTGTGAGATTCCATTTTTGGCATAGAAACTCTAGTCTGGGACTAAATCACCCAGAGTAGCGTATGAGTCCTAGTGGGAATCAAATAGTAGGTTTTCAAGGTTTTGGAGCTTTTTTTGACCTCATCCTTCTTCTAGGTGCACCTCTGCTCATTCTCAGTTTGTTGTTCTACATTTTAGTTTCATTTCCTAGGTCATTTAGTTAGGTTTTGCATAGTACTTTGCATGTCATTTACATCTCTTGTCTATCCAAGCCCTAGCTTGGTGTTGAACCCCTTTTATTCTCTAATCAAACCATTGGACACTACTATTGAAGATTTATTTCCCCTTTATATCTTTGTATTAAGATATCTAGGGTTTCCTTGAATGAAAAGAGAAGAAAACTTCTTGTTCTATGTCCTAAAATATAGAGTGATGATTTTCCATTATTCATTTTGGTGAACTTGCATTTAGAAAACCTTAATTCTAATTTGGAGTGCATCATATTCCTAGATCTAGCTTGCATTAACTTTGCATTAGGTGTTGCATTAGTTAATTGGCATCTAGGTTTTCTAAATCTTACATTAGTGAAAGTGCATATAGGTTGCATTTTTGCATCTTGCATAATTGAATTTCATCTGAAAAATTGTAATTTCACTTAGAATAGACATCATACAAACAATAAAGCATAAAATTCGCATAAAATTTGTTGAAAATGGTACAAAAACCCTAATTGGGGACTCATATGCCCTTTGGGTGATTTAGTCACAGTATAGGTTGTTTTGCCCATTTTTTGGGATTTCTGTGTTGTGCATTTTTTAACATTTGACCGCTCCAAAAAACCTAACTAGGACTCATACACCCCTCTGGGCGAATTAGTCCTAGATCAAACCTGAAACTACCTTTTACAACATTGAAAACCTTATTTCTGCACTTTTTTTTGTTGTCATTAGTTATCTATTTCAGTTAGTTGAGTTTTTGGTACATGCATTTCATTAGATCTACCTTAATTTGGTTTTGGTATGGCATTTTTTAATTTCAAATTTACATTTACAACGGATTGTTTCATAGTGTAATCAACAAATTACCTTGTTTCGAATATGAAAATTGCATTTACACATTTCACTTTAGGATATTGCATTTCACTTTACTTGAAGCATTGTATACTTTTGATAGCTTACTTTTTTAGGATTTAACATGTTTTCTTTTAAGAGATGTGCTTTTGATATGGTTAAAAATGGATTGCATAAGTACAACATCCACTCCTATGGGTTCAATTTAGAGTACAACAATGAGGTCATTAAGAAACATGTTAGTCATCCTTCTACTATCTTTCATAGTTATGAGAACATCTTAGAGTAAGGAGATCAAACCATTGACACAATCCTTAATATTACATTGCCCATCTTAAACCTTATTATCTCTCGCATTGGTGAGGATGATATGATACAAGAAGATACAAGAATATCCAATCATGAAAACTATTGTGCCCTCAACACACGCCCTATTTAGAACAGGGACCCACTTTTCTTTTCCCCTCTCTAGGTCACTTTGTTCATTGCCTCTTTTTGGGATCCCCCCTATTTTGTGTCCTAGATGGTCAATGAGCTTTAGAGAGGTCACCTAAGTGAGTTGACCATGTTTTGGCCCCCTCAAATTTTTAAGGCCCTAGGCCTTCGCAGAGTTCGCTTAGTTGTTTGCCTTTGCTTTTCAAAATTGACATCTAAGGAGTTGGTCAGGTTTGCCCTATTAGTTCACCCCATGTAGGCTTCCTTCACCTCATGGGTGTTCCAAACGGCCTTTCTCTAGCAGCTTTCTGCCTCTCAGAACCTGAGGCCTCTGATGCCATTTTCATGATTGAAGGACCAAACGACCGAGCGCTGACTACCTTCCGCTAGCCGGACCTTGACCTTCCCATGGGAATTTTCAAATGACCGCTCACGAGCTCCCAACCTCATCCTATAGTCATTAATAGGGTGCATTTAATTCGCCATGTTCTAGGTGCTAACAAGAAGTTGAGTCCATTTTTTTGCCAAAAAGTGGAAGTGTTTTACCTAATTTTCAGAATTTGACACATTTGACCTTAAAATTTGAAGCACTTAGAGATGGAATCTTCAAAAAATTCATTGATCATAAAATGTAGTGCTTGAAGTCTAGTTTCCAAATATGTAATTTATTTCAATACCCAGATTGTACAAATTGAGCTTCAATAGGCATTTCTAAAAACCACTGTTTAAAAGTCGCTTTTTTATACCATACCATGTATGTGTACGACATCCATATTTTGACCTAAATTATCATATTTTTCTAAATCCTTTTGGGAAAATATTTGTGACTCACTAAAGCTTGTTTTCGATATTTTTTTTGTAATTTTTTATTGAATTATTTTTTTTGTTAAATTTTTATTAGGCATATTTGTCGTTTTGAAAAATCGTCATGTACGACACGCATAAGATAACCTAAACTTGTCATTTTTTTTAATTTTTTTTTTAAATTGAAAAGAATTGTCTGAAGTTTGTTCTCGTGCAATTGGTTCATCAAAATGTTATGTTGATCAAAAGTTATTAAAATACTAAAAAAGCCTGATAATTCAAGTTTATGGACTAGTTTTATTAGAAACTAATTGGAAAATAGAAAAAATAATCAAATTATAAAAAAATTACATATTTCTAGAATCTGCACTGTCTCATCTATAATGGGTTTTAATTTCATAGAAAAATTCTACAAAATAGGTCTTTAGACATATGTCCAAAGTCACTATTTTCCTGTGACATTAATAGGACCTTCAAGTTGTAGGTCAAACTAGGTCCAAAGCTTATGTTCGCGTCCCCAAGCCATTTCCCTAACAAAAAAAAAGCCAAAAACCCGCCCAAAAATTCATAATTTCAAAAATAGGATCTCATTTTAAATTGGGATCCCGTTTCATAAAAAAAACATTTTTTATGGTTCTATGAAACGAGATCTTGTTTTGTAAAACAGGATCCCATTTTGAAAATTACCAAAAATGAAAATTTTTGAAAATGGAAGGTTTTCAAAATGGGATCCCGTTTTGAAATTTTTTTGAAAATGGGATTTTTCAAAATTTGAAGTTTCCAAAATGGAAAGTTTTCAAAATGGGATCCGTTTTGAAAAATTCCATTGGAAAAAAAAAAACAGGATCCCACTTTGAAAATTCTCCAAAAATGGAAATTTTTAAAAATGGGATCCCATTTTTTAAATTTAGGCTCGAGATCCCGAAGTTAAATGGGATCCCATTTATTAAAAAGTGGAATCCTGGTTTTTGCAAGCCGATTTCATTTTTTTGCCTAAGGGAAAAAATTTCACGTTTCGTGGACTCATCTTCTTGCATTTACCCTTCTATAAATAAGCAACTTTTAGCTGTCATTTTCACTTGTTAGCTTGATCAGAAGAGTCAGAGCTAACCTCCAGCACTGCCTTCACGC
Source organism: Sequoia sempervirens (assembly GCA_007258455.2). Classification (NCBI taxonomy): domain Eukaryota; kingdom Viridiplantae; phylum Streptophyta; class Pinopsida; order Cupressales; family Cupressaceae; genus Sequoia; species Sequoia sempervirens. The sequence continues at coordinate 355,345,248 of VDFB02105785.1, forward strand.
CTGACGATTTCTATAGACGCTTCAAAGCCTCTGCTAACTAATTCCTCATCTGCATTCATCAAGTTCTTGATGTTGGTTATCCATTGCATGATTTATTTTTTTGTTCTCTTTGATTTCGATGCAAAATTGATGAATTTAAGGGAGAAAACTTGAAAATTATTTAGAGTTAACTAGGGCACACAAAACCCACCTATTGAAATCTTTAAAAACCTCCAAACTTGATCCATGCACTGACCGCAAAACTCACACTCTCTGCCACTATTCATCAACCAGGGCTTTCACCTCTTGTGGGCCTGCACCTTCCTATTGCCATCATCAACCTTGAAAATTGAGAGAAACTTGAAATGGTGAACTCCTCTGTTGGGTCCACCCTCACAAGAGGACCCCATTCCTTGGCCACCCCAAACTTAGCATAAATCACATGAAATGAAAATGATGAGTCGTCGACCCTTTCAGGGCCATAGATGCAGATCTCCATCTACAAACTTCCTTTTGGCTTCGTTGTTTCAAACTGTTGTTCAAGCATGACATTTTAGCAAGCAGGTTTCACCTTAGTCACTGCCCCTCAAATTCAAAACTGGCAAAATCTTAAGTTCTGACTCATCGCAGATCCCTCACTGCGGACTTTCGTTGGTGGAGTTTTGTGTATGCATCACTATCTCAAACAACTTTTACAACCCATCCTCCCAACCATTGGATCTTGGGCTTGCCTCTACCGACCAACTCCATCTGCACTCCAAACGACCAAGTGAGGACATCATTACAAGCCCTGCCTAGCAGACTTCTGTCTGTGGGCTGCTGTGGTGAGCCATTGTCCCAAACGATTCTTGATCAACAACATCCCACCCTCTAGGTTCTGACCCTTTCATGGTTGTTTGAATGTGAAGATGAAAATTGTTAAATGTTGAACCTTAGGTGGATTGTCCCCTACGAGTCACTACCAACAGAACTCCATCCTAACTTTGTCATTCTCAAACAAAGAATTACCCTTGTTTTCTCACTCCCTCCAACCCACCATGGTTTGAATGTCAAATGAGTTGCATTGACTGCCTATTGAAGTCGTGGGTCCCACCCTTCAGAACTCCACCCACAAACTGCTATCTCCCCAGTGTCATTTCCACGACAACCCCTGAATGGCCAAAGTACTCCCTGATTCTACTTTCCCAAACAATGCACTTAATGACCTTGAAACATCAAAGTGACCTCAACCCACATGCTAAAATGATACCTCCTCCTTGTGGACCCCACCTTATGCCCAAATCTTGGCGTGGGTTGTGACAGCCTGACCATTGTGCCTTGATTTTCGTTTTTCCTGTAGCAGACCCTCAAACAACCACCAGCCCAGGGAAGTCCACCCCTGGGCCTGAATTGTTGAAACTCCCTCTTGCAAAGAGTTAACATCAATTTGGAAGATATGTTAGGATTCTAAAGCAATGAATTATCTGATCTAATGTCGTTTGTAGAATTTTGGCTAACTTTCCCATTGTTTTTATTCTTGAATGTGCTTACCTCTCTTTTTCCTGCAGGATATATGGAAAGGAGTTCAGGACCTTCGGGAGTAGCCGAGGAGAAGGATAAAGGAAAGAAGCCAACGAAATCACCTTGGGGAAAAGAGGACAAAGATCAAATGAAATACAAGTTCCAAGGGGAGCCTCTTAACTCCAAGGTCACCACAACTTGGAAGGAGGTCTGAGATACAAACATCAAACACGTGGATATCGAAGAATTCATACAAAGGGTCTAAATTAACCACACAACAAAAAGTGCAGAAAAGATCAGAAGTAGTGGATTGACCAAGGCTTTCAATTTCCCACTAGCCCTCATCACTCTTGAGCTTGTAATGGCATGTAGGGAGGCATATCAACCAGAGTCTAGAACAATAGTGGATAGAGATGGGAATGTTCTAGCTGAATTCTCTACCAAATCAATAGGAAAGACCTTCCATATCCCTACCTTCAGGGAGATGGAGGAAGAAAGTGAAGAAGATGGGAAGGAGATGTGGGATGAAGACCCCCTCAAATGAAAAAGACTTATAAATCAATACTGGTAAAAATTAATATAGTGCTAATGCCTTCCTTCACTAGTTTTCCTTCTTGTTCATTCAATTCCCCAAGTTCACATGTACATTCGAGCTGAAGGTTTCTTAGAGAAACTGTACAAGCTGCCCCAGTATCCAAATGACTAGATAATATTGCTAGAGCTCTCTTAGTAGCTGCAACGAGCACATAATCTCCTAAGCAAAAAGCATAAGGTGGGGATTCCTTATCCTCTCTCTTTCAGCCAAGGAATGTGTGAGCTCCACATATCTCAGTGTCCAAACCATTCAGACAGAGAGCACATGGAATATCACCTAGGGTTCCACACTATCCAGCCGCAGATGGACCCATGTGGTAAACTCAAGAAGATGTTCATGGCTGAGTACGTGCTCATGTGCATAATGTTGAGGATTTTTGGGCAAATTGCAAGAATGACAAAGAAGTGCGAATGAGGCACTACATGCGCATGATGATGTATTTCATGAAGAAGGTCAACTTGTTCCCTATCCATGATTAGGTGGTGGAGGATGAGAATCCAAGAATTGATCCTCAATATAATGTAGTTTCCAATCTATTGCTGCCTATGATTGATTAGAATGAACAAGAGGTCGATGACCTCGATATTCTAACAAAGCCCATTGAGGCTAGGACCAAGGAATGGATTGACGGGAAGATTTACCAATTGAAGCAACAAGGGATCATCCTGACCTATGGAAAGGTCGAAGATGAACTGACAAGCAAAACTGGCAATGGGACAGCAACCACCCCAACTAGAGAAAGTTCAAAATCCCCTCCAATCACCAGGTCAAGGAAGAGAAAAGAAATGGCTGAGCAGCAGCTCAAGCCTAAGGTATATGTAAGAAAAGCTTCAGAAGGAAAACCTTGCAAGAAGCACAAGACATCAGGCATGCTAACCATCCAAGAGGACCCTATCCATGAAGGAGAAGAGATAGAGGATGAGCAACCAAAGTATCCACTTGCTACCTCCACTATTGTTGCAGCTACTCTACCTACCTCTCAAGTGATGGTTGCCACTTCTCCACTTGTAGTAGATATCTGTGTCCACCTTGCCTTTACTCCTCCCATAGTGCAAGTTGTGACCATTGATTCTTCCTCCGCTACAACTTCCCCACTCTGCTTTGCTTCAATGTCTCCAATGACATCTCTTCCACTGGCAACAAAAACAGTGCCAATGCCCGCTCTCTCACTCTCGGAGGTGTTCGCCTATCATATGCAAAATATCCCAATGGAGCTCTTTTGTGTGCTGATGAACCCAACAATACAAGCTACCTTGGCACAAATAGTTGCAAATCTTCCCACTCCTCCACCAATTGAACCACCAGAGATGAAGGCCACCATGCAAATATGAGAAGAGTTGCAGTGGAAATAAAGAGAGGCTAAAAAAATATAGAAGAGGAAGCAAATGACTACCATGAACATCCCGAGTACTAGCACCTGGTAATTGATAAAGTGGTGTGAGAGGGATAAGAAACACAATCATCAGAGGAAGACACTGGGGAGTCAGGTACTAAATATATTATAGAATCCTTTGACAACAACCTCGAGGAGGATTTGGCTCGGCAACTCAAGGATGTTGGAGAAGAGGTAGAGAGGAAACCCTCTGACAAAGAAAAAGATTCAGATGAGAAAATGGAGGAGCACATTGAGCCTCCAACTAGGGAACAAGATAAAAGCCCTAATCATGATGAAGAAATTCCTATTTCAGAGGAGTAATAGGAGAAAGAAAAAGAAGATTAGGAAGAGGCTAAAACTAAGAAAATCCTAGAAGTAGTGCATCATGAGGAACATAGGAATGACCAAGAAGAAGAAGAGAAAGCCAAAAAATGGGAGGAAAGTCCCAAGGAACATAGCCACCAGATCTCTAGGAAAGGGAATAGTATTTATCTGGGACTCTGATGAAGAAGAGGGAGAGAAGATCGAGCAAGAGGCTCTAGTTGACAAGGAGATTGAAATCCAACATGCCCATGAAGAAGAAGGTGATCATGAATTGCCAAAGGGAGAGTCTCAGATGCCAAAGTGGCTAGAGAAATAGTTGGAAAATAAAGCTCCAACCCCAAGGGATCCAAGGGTGAGGTTGGAGGCCATCTTGGCTTGAGCTCAAATAATCCCAAAGAAACAAAAGAAGCCAAAGGTCAGATCTCCACTAACAATGGATGCATCTAGATCCAAAACTACACAAATAACCACTCCAATTGTGGGAGAAGAAGGGGTAAGCTACAATGTCTCCACCCTCAATTTGGGAACAATGACAAGAGAACATAAAATTGACCATCTCCATGGGTCTGTAGCCACTATTGTGCATCAAATGAAAAAAGATAAGACCTCTAAGGAGAAAAAAAAGGCACAAGTGGCTGATCTAATAGCCTATATCCAACAGTGGTCATCAGTAGAAGAGCTCCCCACCACATCATCGACGCCACCTCAATTGTTGTCCAATGACCACATTGTTCAACTAGAGAATAGAAAGAATTGGACTAAGGCCACAGAGGATTAGTTTTGGAAAGTCCTTTACAACAGAAACATGGGCATAAGCCATGTTGTCAAGTCAACTAACAAGTTCTTGGAGTTGCAGAGGGTGCTTGAGGGAATAAAGAAATTATGCACCGACCTCCCAAGGTTGTACAAAATCGCATACCCCTTGAAGATCAAAGCTATCCTCAAAGTACTTGAGAGATCCTGGGAAAAGGAACTTGCTTTGGTTAAAGATGATCATTGGCTCGTGGAAACATGTAAATTAAGCTTGGATCATAGAAAAGAAATGTTAGAGCAAGTTCTCCATGAGGTGGAGCTAGAAATTGATTGGATCAAGGAATTCTGGGTTGCTTGCAAATAATACATAATGTTGATGACTAACTTTGATGTGCCCGCAATTGAGTTGGATCCTAAGAAGATAAAGCCCTACTTTCACAATAAGATAGAGAAGGGCACCATAGATACACTAACACCATATTTCATAGGTTTTTCTACTCAATCCATCACTCAATCTGAGTAAGTGATAAGGAATGCACAAAAATATGACAAGGACTGGGATGACCTCACAAAAAAATCTAGAAAATTCAACTTCTAAGTGATCCAGTCGGACATATTGGAGTGGGATAAGCTCAAGGGTTTGATTAAAAAATTTGTGGAATACACCACCTTGAAGAGAAATGAAGGAAAATTTCTTGTGATTGATGATGAATTCCTTACAGTGTGTTGATGTGTTTTTTATGCACTTCTCAACATAGGTAATGGATAGGTGCATCACTTCTCTTGAAAGACAATCTTCCACAATCAAATTGCAAAACACTATCCCAAGATCTCTAATGTCAGGTCTTGACAGTTCTTGGAATATCTTAGTTGTTTCATGTGATTTTTTGGAATCACAAGGGGGACTTATGGATGAGTCACAAAGTGGGGAAGTTGGATCTGAAAATGGAGTTCTTAAAATGGGAAAGTTGTGTGTTTGCTACAGGTTCAAACAGTAGTCTTGAACTCCATTTCAACTTTGGATTTGGCTTAACAATGTGCAATGAACCTTGCCTAAGGTTACTATTAAAGGGTATGTGTAGGATCATCATGGAAAAAATAGGCCCTTAAGTGGCAAAAAAATTAGAAAAATCAAAGTTAGGAAACTTGACATAAAAATTTGAATAAGTTATCTATATTATTTCAAAAATATGTAAGAATAGAATTTGTAGAAAATTGAATTTAGTTTCTAAACTACTAGGTTTATTTTTATTTTTTTTTAAATCTATTTGGTGAAAATTTAAAATTTGAATGTAGTAGTACTTAAATTTAGAGAAAATAAGAAGTAGGTGTCTGCGACCACCTTAACCACAATAAAATGATAATATTTTTTATAATATTTTTAGACATAAGTAGAGGACTCATATCCGGATGTGATGCTTTTAAAAAAAAAATTTCCAAGTAAATAATTAATTATGATTTTTTATTACAACTTTTAAAAAATATAAAAACTCATATGTCGACCACCTTGACTTGGTCAAAACTTCATGAAATTCAATTTTCTTTTTTAATCCTATAGTATGTGAAGCATAGAATGTGATGCATATTTTGGATTGAAAAAATGTAATATTTTTTGAAAGCTATAGATTTTTTCAATTAGCCTATCAATTAGGACTTTAGTTGTAATTCAAATAGAAAATGAATAATAATTATTTATTAAATTCAAAGCAAAGAATAATTTATATTGGTTGAAAGTCGAGAATCTCCTTTAAAACCTTTTATTTCATCAATTTTGGGTAAAAAAAAGGTCATCAGCCACATACCCTACAAATACCCATCATATCGCCACTTTTTGGCCCATCATGATCCTACAGATACCCTAAAAAAAGGGAAAAAGGATAGGGAACAAAGGAAGTTCCTGGATCTGAAACTACAAATGAACAGTGATCATGGAGGCTGCTATAGTAGACAAACTCCCTAAACTAGGTTTTGCTTGGCCAAGAGGATCCTATAGTTACACAAAACTAGTTTAATCTTCTAAGGACTGCAGATTTTCATATTACACACACACATCATGCACATGTAATTGAACTAAGTTGCAACAATGAAGTAAAGAGCTCAGACTAGCTTTGCAAAGTGACTCATCATCATGAACCACAAAAAGCATGAGTTGGAAATTCATCAAATACTGAAACAACAATCACCATCACCACTTCCATTCAAGAAACTAACACCTAAACTAATAGGGAAGTTGAACCATGCATACATAAAGAGAAAACTCAAAAGGAACACCCATAAATCATGTAATGATGCTTTCTATTACTGCAGAATGTTTGTGCATCAGTTCTCCAACCCCTTACAAATGAGGGGAAACCCCCTATTTATAGTTTTCCAAATCCAAAATGAATAGCTAGGATCAATTCAAAATGAGTGGTTCATAGTTGTTTACAATAGGGTTTCACCTATCCCTCAATATCCAATAATTTTAAAATACAATTTTTCCTTTTTCCTATTCTATCTCCTAGTGCCCATGTGCTGTAGGAATTTTGTCATTTAGTTGATTTCCCTTTTACTATAGCTGAAACTTCTTGAAATCCACCTTCTTACTTGATGTGTTTGCAATTTTCTTCCTTGGATCAAATGGGCTTGTCGACGACCATCATTAATGGATTGGTTGCCCTTGATTTGGGTGGATTGCTCCCTTTATGCTTTCTTCAAGACCAGCCCCTTGCATTTGTCACTGACTTCCTTGGCACATGCCTTCTTCTAAAGCCGACCCTGTTGGTGGGTGGTGGTGGGAGAGGCGAACATTAAATGAATGGTGATATGAGTGATTCACTTTTTGTTGTTCAACTTTCTCAATGGGTCTCTTGACGGACTCGCAATAGGCTCCTTGAATCCTACATACATAAAGTGTCGTTAGTGTTATCATAAATAAATCAAGGAAAACGTTAGCCAAACCTTGCAAAATCCTTGTTAGATCCATCCATGCATCATCAAAAGATCATAATATCCATATTTGGAGCTCATTTAGACCATAAACATTAATGCGGGCCCAAAGGGGGTGGGCAGTGAATGGGGGACAACATTCCCCAAGGCTAGGCCTGGAAGCGTCAACAAATGTCGAGCGACGAATGGAAGGTGGAAGGAAGGCAGACAACAAATGAGGGATAAAAAACTGAAAGGGAAGTTCCTGGACTTGACAAAACATAGCAAAACCAAGATTTCTCAATTATAGCGCATGGGAAAAGGGGAAGAAAGAGTGCCAAGACAAACGTCCTCAAGATTTTCACTTATTTGAAAAAAGTGGAAGCTTGGAAGGGGAAATCTGAAGGATCGCTGTCCTTTGAAATGGTAATGAGAACATGGTGACTCGGAAGGAAAGAACTAGATGGAAATAGAGGGACTGGGCCCTAGAAACGGCCACGGAGGGGCTAGGTTGTCGGGGGCCGGCGGAAGTTCAAATTGGCCATAGAGGGGCTGGGTCCCAGAATGAAATTTTCGTAACTTCCCGAAACTTAATGAAACCTTGGAAGTTCACTTAGGCACCACAAAAACATCCCAAATCCATGGGAAACTTTTCCCCAAAGTGAAAAATGAACAAAAAAGCGAATAGAGTGAGCAGGGAAATCTGACCAAGGAAATCTGGTAGGGCAGACTTGAAGAACTCAAAAAAATTGCGAGTGAAACATGGCCAACTTGAAATGGTACTATGAGGCTCGGTTACCATTTTAGACACCCAAATCAAAGCACACAAAATGAAGCAATGACACAAAATGACCTGGAAAGGCAACAAGAAGAGAGGGTCCCCGTTCCGAACGGGGTGTGTGTGCAAAACATGCACAACAAATGGAAACTCACTGGGAAAATGCTCCATAGCATTTTGATGACAAACTAGAATCATGAACCCAAAATGTCTGGTTCTAATCTTCATGCTAGGGAACAAAAACTAGATGCTCAACCAAATGATCAAGACCACTAACCAACCCAGCCTTCAATATGCTAAAAATCTAAGTGTGTACAATTGCATTAATTCCCATCCTTCAATTGCTACAGGAACCCAAGCTCTATCAAGTTAAGTTATGTAGTTTATTCTAATTCCAAAGCATCTGGGACATTTCCTCACTACCAATCAGGCATCCATAGCCCAAACGAGGTTGTTGTTGTGATTCTCCCAAAAATTGCTCTATTGTCGGTTGGGCATCCATAGCCCCAATAGAGTTGCTTGGATACCCCTGAAAAGATAAATTTCTTTTCTTTTGATTTTCAATTTCTAACTCCTTTTATTTCAACCCACAGGCATTGAAGCTCATGCTCAAGGCTAAGAATCATAGTGGCGCTGAAGCATAATTTTAGATTTTTCACTTAACTAAACTTCACAAAGGACCAAAAATGACTGTCAAATTCTTAAGATGTGAGAGATATAAGATTCTAAAATACATCAGAATCAGACCAACCAATGACTTATCCTCTTTGAATCAAACACCCAGATCACTTGACACTAATAGAAGATCCTCACCATCCACTCTAAAAACTTGATTAGAGTTTAACAAAGAAATATGTAGAACCCTAGGCAATAAGTATGGTTGTTTTGTGCATAAATGTTCCCAGCTAAAAGTAGAGGGATCCTAAGCAAAGTAGCAACACACCGAAAGAAAACAAAAAAAAACAACACCAAAGCAAGAAACCTACATCACACCAACTAACCTAAGGAAAGTGGGAAAGCAGAGTATTTACAGAAAACCTATACTACTCAAAACGGGCTATGTACAAATATATTTACAAAGCACTATGTTCAAGAAGGGCGAGCTGACATTAACGTTCATTTGATTTTGCAATGCATGCACAAGCAAACAGGCAATTGTTGTAGTTCTCAACCATGCATATTTATCCTTATATTCAAAAAAAGGAAGTTCAACATTGCATCATTCAAACCTAATCACATAATCCAAAAAAATCAGCAATTGAGGTGATTCATTGAACCCATGGTTGATCCATAAGCATGTTTTCCTTCTGTTGTTACCATAATCAAAATGAAACACATAGATGTAATTATTCATAGGATTAAGGAAGGATAGAAGTTGGATGTCATCATGCAGAGGTGGCAGCATTGGACAGTCTAGAGCAAGCACAACATCATCGACAGGTGTATCAATAGCCTCGAGTAGGCACAATTGAGGGTGCAACACTTCGAACATTAAGCTTGCATAAGGCTGGGAGAATGGCGCTACAAGCACCCCTTTCGATCTTAATGTGGGATCGGAAACCCCTATCGGTTGTTCTTCAAGGAAGTACACCTCATCTCATTGATCTTCTACAAACCTGGTGTCCACTTGATTCCTATCCTCAAACGACAGTATGCTATCCCAATTCCTTTCCCAAGTGTCAGCCTTATTTTCATGATATTAAATTTCATGGGATGATGACATGCACAAATCTATCCTATTGTAGCTCCCTGACTATGAAGGAGGATCAACAACGATCATGGCAAAAGGACTCCAAGTTGCATCTTGTAGTCAATTGGGTGCTTCATCTCTATTGGCAGCTATCTTAGCACCTCCACCTTTGTCTTCTTCTCTTTGTTGTTCATACATTTCCTCATGGAGTTCAATCATTTTTTCTTGGTCACCATTTTTGTAGATAGAGAAGGAACCTTTCCCAATCTAGAAACTCTAGTGCATCACCATTCAAAGGCTCAAGGAGTATGTATTCATCACTATCGTCTTCTGGGATGTTCTCTTCCTTGACATGAGCATACCCCCACAGTACAACTCCCAATGGAAAGAATTCATCAATTGACGACACCTCATCAAGGGGACCAAAGTCTACTATACAATTTCCCTCCAAGGACTCAATATAAAGCCTATGGTTCATGGTGTGCAGATGCTCTTTGAGAGGAAATTCTTGATGACTGGTGGACAACGTTCCTATTTGATCTAATTCATCACTTAGAATTTTGAGACTATATTGTTGTACTTCTTCTATTATTGTCCTAGCATCCTCTTGAGAACTACCTTTAGTTGAGTCGTCACTCAGTTCAGGCTCTTGGTCTTCTACTTCAATCTGGCCAGCAAGTAGAGGAGGTTGGGCACTTGGCTACTCCACTTGTCCTCTAACTTGTTTAATAGCCTCTTTGCATAGTCCGCATGTGGACTCCAAGTGTGATGAATCATGAAGTCTGCACCAATTGGGTAGCAGCAATACCTCCAAATCCACTTGACATCTTAGTTTGGACCAATCCTTTGCTAATCTAGAGATGAGCTAGTCATATCTTTCTGCTACTAGGTTCTCATCATCACCTGAAAAAGAAGCTTGATGGTAGAAAGCCATGGTGAGTGGTTGTTCCCACTCCTCCAAACTTTCATTGAAAAAGGAGAGGTCTTCTAATCTGATCTCACTTATACCTTCATTTTCATTTTCTACTGCTCCAAGGTTGTCAACCGTTTCTTCTTCCTGTTCTTCAGCATCTTCGTTGGTTGTCCTAGCATGCACTGTTGCAGACTTTGTTGATTCATCTTCAACTTCCAATGACTCCTCTTCTATATTAGAGGACTGCTCTTTGCTAATGGAGGAAAGGCTTTCCAATTCCTTTCCAACTAAATTTCATTACAACTTTCTGCTCTCCTACTAAAATCAACTTCTTCCTTATCATTTTTATCTTCAACATTCATTGTCCCAACACTAGTTTGTGTTGGATCCCTTGGTTCCTCTTCAATGTGCTCTCCTCCAGATGTTGAAAGCTCTTTGGCCTCATGGGATGATTCATCATCCTTGATAGTTGACTGCTCCAACTTTTCTAAACAATCCTTGACTTGAGTGTTGATGTTGTCACATGATGGACACGTAAATTCTGAATGTGGTGCATTGTGAAATCTACACCAACTCACCATTAGTACTTCCTCAAAAATTGGTCCATCCTTGCTGCTCAAATGTTCCTAGATCAACTCCTTGAACACTTTGGCTGCCATGGTTGTCAACTCTTCCTGTGGGTCTTCAGGGGCCAAGGGTTGGTTTATTTCCCAAAAGGGGATTTCCCCTTGCAAGACTCTTTCAACTTTGTCCAAGAATGTTAGACATCCCAATTCATTATTCCTGTGGGTGCAATGGATTTGAGGCTTGTCCATTGATGCAAATTGCTACAATGGTTTCCTCAGTCTCCTATTTAAATTTTCATGTAGTTGAATGATGTTGATTTGTACGTGTTGCTCCATTTTGACTCAACTTCTACTTGCCTTTAGAATTTTCTGATTTTTAGCATTAAAAGAAATCTCCCTATCTTAGATTTCTTCTTGAAAGTGCTCTTTTCAATTTCCAACTTTCAACTTTGTAGCCTCAACATGTCATGCCCTCCTTCTAGCGCCAGTTATGTTGATGTGTTTTTTATGCACTTCTCAATACAAGTAATGCATAGGTGCATCACCTCTCTTAAAAGACAATCTTCCACAATCAAATTGCAGACCACTATCCCAAGGTATCTAATGTCAGGTCTTGATAGTGCTTGGAATATCTTAGTTGTTTCATGTGATTTGCTAGAATCACAAGGTAAACTTATGGATGAGTCACAAAGTAGGGAAGTTGGATCTGCAAATGGAGTTCTTAAGATGGGACAGTTGATGTGCATTTTTTGTAGGTTCAAACAACAATCTTGAACTCCATTTCAACTTTGGATTTGGCTTTACAATGTACAATGAACCTTGTCTAAGGTTACTATTAAAAAAATAAAGGAAAAAGGGCAGGGAAGAGAGAAAGTTCTTGGATCTAAAACTACGAATGAACAATGATCATGGAGGTTGCTACTATAGACAAATTCCCTAAATTGGGTTTTGCTTGGCCAAGAGGATCCTACAGTTACACAAAACTAGTGCAATCTTCTAAGGACTACAAAAATTTTATATTACACACACACATCATGCACATGTAATTGAACTAAGTTGCAACAATGAAATAAAGAGCTCAGACTAGCTTTGCAAAGTGACTCATCGTCAATGAACCATAAAAACAATGAGCTAGAAATTCATCAAATACTAAAACAACAATCACCATCACCACTTCCATTCAAGAAACTAACACCTAAAAATCATGCAATGTTGCTTTCTATTGCTGCAGAATGTCTTTACATCAGTTCTCCAACCCCTTACAAATGAGGGGAAAGCCCCTATTTATATTTTTCCAAAGCCCAAATGAATGGCTAGAATCAATTCAAAATGAGTGGCTCAAATTTTTTTACAATAGGGTTTCACCTACCCCTCAATATCCAATAATTTTAAAATACAATTTTGTCTTTTTCTTATTTTGTCACCTAGTGCCCATGTGTTGTAGCAATTTCATCATTTATACAATTGCCCTTTTACTGTAGCTAAAACTACCTGAAATCTACTTGAACTTACTTGATGTGTTTGCAGTGTTCTTCCTTGGAAAAAATGGGCTTGTTGACGACTAGCATCAATGGATTGGTTGCCCATGATTTGGGTAGACAACTCCCTTATGCTTTCTTCAAGACCACCCCCTTGGATTTTTTTCACTTACTTCCTTGGCACATGCCTTCTTCTAAAGCCGACCCTATTGGTGGGTGCTCAGGGGAGAGGCAAACATGAAATGAATGGTGACAAGAGCGATGCACTTTTCCTTATTCAACTTTCTTAATGGGTCTCCTAATGGACCCGCAATAGGCTCCTTGAATCCTGCATACATGAAGTGTTGTCAGTGTATCATAAATAAATTAAGGAAAAAATTATCCAAACCTTGCAAGCTCCTTGTTAGATCCATCCATGCATCATCAAAAGATCATAATATCCATATTTGGAGCTCATTTGGACCATAAACATTAATGTGAGCCCAAAGGGGGTGGGCAACAAACGAGGGACAACATTCCCCAAGGCCAGGCCCAGAAGCGTCGACGAATATCGGGCGATGGACAAAAGGCGGAAGGAAGGTGAACAATGAATGAGGGACAATAAACTAGAAGGGAAGTTCCCATACCTCACAAAACTTAGCAAAACCAAGATTTTTCAATTATAGCACATGGGAAAAGGGGAAGAAAGAGTGCCAAGACAAACTTCCTCAAGATTTGACTTATTTGAAAAAAGATGAAGCTTGGAAGGGGAAAGCCGGAGGATCACCACCCTTTGAAATGGCAATGAGCACACAACAGCCCAGAAGGAAAGTCTCAGATGGCAACAGAGGGATCGGGTCCTAGAAACGGCCACGGAGGGGCTGGGTCCCAAAGGCCAGGTTGCCAGGGGCCAACGGAATTTCAAAATGACCACAGAGGGGCCAAGTCCCATAATGAAATTTTTGCAACTTCTCAAAACTTAATGAAACCTTGGAAGTTCACTTAGCCACTACAAAACATCCCAAATCCATAGGAAACTTGTCCCCAAGGTCAAAAATGAAGGAAAAAGTGAATCGAGCGAGCAAGGAATTCCAACCAAGGAAATCCAGTAGGGTAGACCTAGAGGACTTGAAGGACTCAAAAATTTTGCGGGGTGAAACATGGTTGACTTGAAATGATACTATGAGGCTTGTTGACCATTTTAGACACACAAATCAAGGCATGAAAAATGAGGCAATGGCACAAAACAACCCGGCAAGGCAATAGGAAGAGAGGGTCCCCATTCTGAACAGGGCGTGTGTGCAAAACATGCACAACACAGTATAGCTACAACAAAAAGGAAATCACCTAAACACAAAAGAGCTACAGTGTTGTCGCAAGAAGACAAAATAGGGAAAATGACAAAGATGTAATTTTAAATTGTAATATATTTTGGGGTAGGTGAAACCCTATTTTGTAGTGAATCTTGTCCACACAATGCAAATCAATCTTGTCCATTCATTCTACTTTTTGGACACTATAAATGGGGGGTCTCCTCTCATTTTCAAGAGAGAGTTGAGTTGTTGTAATGACATGCTACTAAAATTTTAATAGAAGTTCATTGGATTTTGGTCGATTCTTGAGTTTCAATTGCATGTTACATGGCTCTTCTCCCATAGTTAGTGAGTTAGAGTAGATTTACTTTGATGTTTATGAGTTTTGCAAGTTGTGAGTAGATTAGTTAATGTTGTGCATTGATGTTGTAGAATTTTGTTGTGTGCTGGCAACCTTCCTTGTCCATACTTTTTGATGTTTATTGATGATAAATGGCTATGTAAAGTTAGTTTGAGCATAAACTAAAAGCTGCTCTAAATTTCTATCTTTTATTCACGCTTATGGTGCATGAATGGTTAAATATCTGTAGTCATCTGAAGCTTGCCCAAATTTCATGAGATTGTGAGGTAATCTAGTTAAGTGGAATTTTGTTTTAGGAAGGATGTCTGCAATAGGGTCCTCCATTGTCACTATTCATTGCTAGTTTCAGATCTAGGAACCATCTTTCTTCCCTACTTTTTTTCCTTTTTTTTTTTTAGAATTTTCCTAAGCTAAGGTTCATTGCACATTGTAAAGCCAAATCTAAAGCTAGAATATGAGTTTTGGATTGTTTTCTGAACCTACAACAATCGTGCATCAACTTTCCCATCTCAAGAACTCCTTTGGAAGATCTAATTCTCCTCCAAATTAACTTTTTTAATTCTACCCTATGATTACCAACAAAATCACATCAAACTAACTGATAAATTCCATGCATGTCATGACCTTACACCTAAGAGACTTTGGGGTTATTTTCAACAACTTGTTTTGAAAATTGTCTTTGAAGAGAGGTAGTTCACTTACGTATTGCCTATGTTGAGAAAGTACAAAAACACACATCAACAAAAACTATAATTGTTCTTCTCCCAATACCTCTTCTACTAGTGATGAAGGTATCTTGGTGAAAGAAGATACAATCATTGAGAATCATGAGATTCTTGATTTTCTCTCTCCTCCTCCCCCTTGGGAAGATATTATGACACAAGATGATGAGATCATTAACACTACTTTGTAACCTAGTCTCCATTCATCTCCCAACATCTCCCCTACTTGTGAGAATGCTTTAGCGAAAGAGGATACAATCATGAATGATCATGTGAAAATCAAATTTGTAAGGAGAAAATGTGGATTGAAAGTGATAACATTATCTCTCTCCTTCCTAATGTCCCTAACATTTGGAAAGACATATTCAAGCAAAAGCATTCAATCATTTGTAAGTATGGAAATCATAGTAGTCCTTTTGATTCCTCCCCTATTTGTGATAAATCCATTTTATAGAATATAACAATAGAATGTGATGAACTTTTATTTTCCCCTCTCCTAAAAGATCTCCTACTAGGGTACAAGTTATGGCACAAGATAATGAGACCCTATAAAACAAGAATGAAATCATGGAAAATGATGATGATCACAGTTGTTCTTCTCCTAGTATCTCTATTCTTGCTAAAGAAGATACTTTGATGTTAGAAAATACAATCAATGAAAGTCTTGAATATCTTAGTTTCCTCTCTTCCTCTAGGGAAAACATTATTGAACAAGAGAATACCATCATTAATAAGCAAGAAAATATAACCATTAATAACTCCCTTACTTGTGATGAAGTCATTTTAGAAGAACTAACCTTTGAATGTCATGAACATCTAGTTTGTAGTTCTCCTAAAAACTCTCCTCCTAAGCAAGATATCATGGTTCAAGAAAATGATAAAATTGACAATAGTGATATAGTTTCCTTAGATGAAAATGATGAAGTAACATTAGACTTTCCTTCACTAAGGGACAGTAATATTAAATTCAACCTCAACTCATCCTTTACCCACCTTCACATAAACCTATAACTCAAAAAAAAACCTGAACTTATCCTTTACCCACCTAAGAATAATGTTTCACAACAGCCAAGTTATAATATCGTTGGTCATACATATAAAAATAGAAAAAATCCACAACCACGACAAACATCTTCAACATCCCTCCCATTTCCTAACCTTATCTTAATAGGCCCTCCTCATTTTCCTCCACAAAGTGGAAAAGAGTATGATCTTGTTGAACAAATTAAGAATACTCCTGCTAAGAAATCCTTGTGGGACCTTATTCAAGCCTCCCCTCATTAACATAACATGATTCAAAGTTCTTTACAGCAATTTCATATCCCTTATAATGCACAACCGAATGACATAGTAGCCATGATTCAAGGAATAAATGTTGACATTATTTTCCACCAAAATGAGCTCCCTCCTTTAGAAGTGCAAAAAAAACAAGATTCTTTCATGATAATAGCTAGATACAATACTGTAACAGGCATAATGTGAACCCTTGTCAACAATGGTTATGCTCTTAATGTGTGTAGCATAAACCTTTTGGATAGGTTGTGTGTGGATAAATAAAAAAATCAACTTGATTCTTTATCTATTCATGGATTCGATAATGTAGGAAAACAACCACTTGGTGTCATCACTTTGCCCATTATAGTTGGAAAGGCCACATTAGAAACACCAATCCATGTTATTCCTCACTATATTTCATATAATCTTCTTTTAGGAAGACCATGGATTCATGCAATGAATGAGGTACCTTCTACTCTTCATCGTATAATGAAGTATGTTTACAACAACAAAGTGTACATACTCAAAGCCGATCCTGAACCAAAAACTTGTTTAAACATTGAGAAAAACAAGGAAAATCCTTTGAAAACATTGACACCAACTACACAAGTACAACCCATGCAAGACAAAGACAAAGAAAAACATAATGACGAAGTCACAAAGCTATTAGAAGATGATTGGGGTTCCTTAGATTTCACATCATTCATGGGCGAATACAAGATCATAACAAAAGAGTATGAAAAGGGAAAATGAAAAGTGGTAATGTCAAAAAAATATTTAGAAAACCCTTTGAAAGCATCCACTTCAACCACTTTAGAAGAAGGTGCAAGCTACATAACAAAATTTGATGAGATAGACTACCAACAACCACCGAATCCAAAAGAAATGAAAAATATTTATGGAAAAGGTTATGAACTTATGAAAAAACTAGGATATAGTGGAAAAGGATGTGGTGCTAGAGAACAAGGTATCTATTTCCCTATAGAGCTTAACATACAAGGAAAGACTAGCGGTCTTGGTTATTTTCCTTCAAAAGAAACAAGCAAGCCTTCACTTAATATCAACACTATTACAAAAGATTCCTCTAAGCTAACCTTAACATTAGTGCATCCTAAATTGATAGACACTAGTGGTCTTGGTTTTTGTCCTTTGAAATAATTGAAAGAAACAAAGAAATCCTTGCTTAATATCAATGTCATCACGCAAAACACTAATGATTTAAATTTGATAGATTTCACACTCTCCCTTAAAGGAGAGTACAAAATCTCACAATCTAAAGAGTCTTGTATAAGTATGACATCCTATACAAAGCAAGAGATATCTTTGTCACAAAATAAAGGAGCATCTTCTATTGATCAAGAGAGTATCTTGTCGAGACTCCTGCAAGATTGTTTGATATCTCTCCCTCTAAGAACACGAAAAAAATTCTACTACAAGAATTCATTTTTTTCATATCATAGAGTTCATGGTCATTCTACTAATGAATGTATGGGTTTGAGTAACAAAATTCAACATATTAAGGAGTGTGGTGCTCTTACTTATGCTGGGGCACCTAATTCCTCTAATTAATACTAATTTTCACTCTAGCATGTTTCTCATCAATCATATCAACTCATCCTTGTCTTGCACTAAGTGGGGGAAAGGGGTTCGGTAGCCTTGTCCTCATATGTCACTTGTTAGATCTCTTTTGGCTAGTTCACCTCCTTTCATGTAAATATAAGATCAAGCTTGGGATGTGGACGACATGTCTTAAGTTTTCTCACATGTGACTTACTAAGTTTTGGAGGAAATCCTTTATCTATGATGTAGTTTCATTTGGGAGCATATGACTTGGCATAGGGCTTTTCGAGTAAGCTCTAATGTATTCTTCTACATTAAAGAAATTGCTCATAGTAATGGTGTTAGAAACTGCTTTAAAGTGGGGGCATACATCAACACTCATGTTTCACTATGTGATTTTATTTATTCTTGTGATGTGTCATTTTCTTGGCGGTTTCATTGGGCTTTATAACCTCCAAGAGAGCGATACTTCTTTGATTTCTCCTCTCTTGGAGGAATTAGGCACAATGTTCACTAACAAGAGACCTTACGTGAACTAAGAAAAATCCCTTTGAACACTACTTACAAATCTCCTTAGTGAGAGGATGGGTAAAATGACAAGAGCATCATTGGTTCACAAGGTCATTTAGGTCCTAGAGAAACACCCAATCAGACTGAAGATTTTTAGCTTGGACAAAGACCAAAATTCCCTAGCAAAAGGACAATGTATAAGAAAGTGACTAATAAATTCTTCTTTGGAAAGATAGAGGACACATATGTTAAAAAATTGGAAACCCTTCCTATTGAGGACATGAATGGTGAGGATTGTTCCATGCATGGCATCCCACCAAGAAAAGTTGACTTTTGGGATGAGTTTTCCATTCCAAATGAGGTTCCAATTAAAGTTTTGATCGATCCAAAATCTCCATACAATTTTTTGTAAGCATATTTAACTAGACAGGTACCTGAGGGGTTATCACTCCAAATAAAATCATCTATACCACCTTGAATATCCAAACAATAGTATCCCAATAGGGAGTTAAGAGTAGAGAACAATTCAGAATGGGGCAGTTCATTGTTGCCTCTTCTTAATCTTAAATCAAGAACATCCCGCTAGAAGTTTCTCCATCTAGGATTCTCCTCAAATCATTTGACATATCCATAGATGGAGTTCGATAAAGACTTGTGGGATCTTTTCTTAGAGGAGATAATTGGGCCACTGAAGACAACATATGACCATTCCCCAACACCTCATCCCAAAAATTGATAGCTCTCTTGTTTCCCACTTTCCTTATTCCTTGTAGAAAATTACTAGTTTTGAGAATATTATTCCAAAAGGAAAATCCATTGGGAAATTCTTAGGGAAACAACATGCTACTAGGGGGGTCATTTCCCATGTATTTAGAACTAAGGATACTCGACCAATCTTTCTTTCCTTGAATCGGGAACCACCCCAACTTGCTCATTACTTTCGCTCAAGATACAATTTACTATTTTGTTTGTGAATGGATGATATTTTTCCTCATAGAGCACCTTGGCATACATAGTTGAGATCCCTTAATTAAAGATTATTAATTATTTGTTTCTCAGGTAACCCATCTTTTCTTTCACACATTTTGTCCTTAGTTTATTATTTAATACCTTTAATCTCATAATTCTCATCCCCCCTGACTATTTAGGGGAACACACTTTCTCCCATCTAACAAGAGCTATCCTAGATATCTCTTTCATTCCAAACCAGAGGAGTTTTGTTTGAATTTTTTTGATCTTCCTTAAAGGATAAATGTAGGCATCTTAAAGAGGGATAAATAATAGATCGAGACATTTTGAAGAAAATATTTTAGAAGCTGGAGCTTTCCAGTTTGGCTAAGAAATTTCCCTTTCCATATGCAAGCTTCTTTTGGATTCTCTCAATGATTCCATTCCAAAATTTCATAGGAGGTTTCCTAGAACAAAGAGGGAGGACCAAATAAACACTTAAAACACCATTTTTAGGTGACATCCAAGGATTCTTAGAACCCTATCTTTCACTCATTGAGATGTATTAAAGAAGTACAACTTTCTCTTGTTATAGTTTATAAACTGACTAGAGGAATCCACATACCTATTAAGAATAGCCTTCCAATTTTCTTCTTCCACAACAAAGGCATCCCCAAACAAAATGGTATCATCAAAAAGTTATTGGTGGGAAGCAAGAGCCAATGAGGAAGAAGCTCGAATGTCGTGTAGGAAACCACATACAAGATTTTTTGGAGGTTCCAACCCAAGACTTCAACAACAATTATAAAAAGGTAAGGAGATAAGAGGTCACCTTGTCTTAATCCGTTATCAGAAGTGAATTGATTAGTAGAAACACCATTGAGAAGAACAAAAAAAATCATAGTAGAAACACACTCCCTAATTAGTCTCAGAAACTTCCCACTGAAACAAAAATTTTCCAACACAACAAATAAAAAATATCAAGAAACCCTATCAATGGATTTTGAAATATCCAACTTGAGGACCATAATCAAATTCCTAGAATGTTTCATAAAATGAATAACTTCATGGGAAACAATAGCCGCATTCAAAATCTATCTTCCCCTCACAAAACCTTATTGATTTCCAAAAACAAACTTATCCAACAAAGGCTTAAGCCTATTGACCATGATTTTATAAAAGATTTTATAAAAAGTATTACAAAGGCTAATAGGGTGGTAGTCAGACATAAAATTAACATCATCCTTCTTATGAATAACAAAAATATAAGAGGAGTTCAATTGGTGGAGGAGTCTACTAGCCTTGAACAAGTCACTATTAGCAAGGAGGAGATCACCAGCTATGATATCCTAGAAATCTTGAAAAAAGGCCGGAGGAAAATCATCCAAGCTTGGGTCTTTAAAGGCTCAAAAAGAGAAGACATCTGATTTAATCTCTTGAAAAGAAACCTTGCTTTCTAAATCCTTAATATCCTCCTAGAGAATCACACTAGGAATGACTTACAGAAGAGAAACCAAATCCTCAAGAGGGGGGTGTTCAGACCTTCCATCATTTTTGAAGAAGGAAATGGCCTCAATTTCCAAATATTTGTCTTTGGTGAGGAGTAGCCTATTTTCCTTAACAAGCGAGCAGATCATGTTTCTTCTTCTATGCTTTAGTTTTCATTGGTGAAATAAATTTGTGTTCCTATCATCTTCATTCAACCATTGCACACTGAACTTTTGTTTCTAGAAAATATCCTTCCTAGCAATCATAAACCATTCATTTCTTATCTCCTTTTCCCTCATAGAAGTTTCCTCATCAATTGCACCATCATCCATTTTATCTTGGATAGGCTTGAGCTCTAGCACATTTTTCTTTATCTAAAAGATATTTCTAAATGTAACTTTTTTCCAACCTTAGACATTAGACCTTATCCTTTTAATTTTTTGAATCATTCAAAACACGGGGGTTCCTTGACGATGAAGGCTCCATGAATGCTTGATGAGGTCCTTGAAGTTCGGATGCATATTCCACAAGATCTTGTATCTGAAGGGGAAGGGGCTAGATTTTTTTTTTCCTCCTAGTAACTTAAAACCAAGGCGCTATGATCATAGGTAGATCTTAGCAAGGCAGATAAATTAAGTTTAGCCAAAATATCCCAATCTCCAAAGATCAAAATTCTATCCAACTTAACTTGAATATCATCTTGTCCATGATTACATCTATTCGACCAAGTAAACTTGGATCTAAAAAGTTTCACGTCAAGAAGAGCTTGATTAGAGATATAGCTAGTGTTGGAGTATGGACAAACACTAAGAGGGTGGGGGGTGAATCAGTGTTTGATAAACAGACCAAAAATTTAAACCTTTTAAAATTTGACAAAGACTTTTAGTTCAGATATCCTTTTTATTGATAACAGAGTAGAGTAATCACTTTGAGAGCATTCTGGAAAAGGGGCAAACAAATATTAACTTAGTTCATTTAGACAACTAATGCCAATATAATTTATGTGAGATATCTTGCACTTTGCAAAATATTTGACTAGCATTCTTTAATGATCAGAGCTTGATGAAAAGATAGGTGAAACTCATAAAATTGTGTACATGAAGACCAACATCAATAAATCAGTTTAAGACCACCATATTTCAATGCATCTTTATGAGACATTGCAATAACTGTGCAACTGAATGACATATGATAAGCTTTGAAACAACAAAGAACTTTAGTACATTGTGACAGATTGAAACATAACACTCTTGAACTATGAAATAATGGAAGAACATGTGATGTGATAGACTAAATTCTTTTCATCACAACATGCAAAACATGTTTGGTTAAACAAATCTTTTTAAACCAGTTTGCAACATACGACTAAAAGTACATCTAACAAAAAATCACATTTACATTATAGAAATAAGAACTGATAATAAACATTAATACATCTGATAACTTATGAAAATCAGATAGACATTGAAAATAATCACACCAAGAATCATCACATAACACATTATATGTCTTGAGTGGAAAACCCTCTAGGGGAATAAAAACCACTCAAAAAATATATCACTTTATTTAGATAGAGCACCAACTCTAGGAGCACTAACCCCTCACTAATTTAGAGCACCAACTCTACACAATTGATAAGCACCAACTTCCAAATTTACAAGAGCACCAACTCCTCCAACTTTCAGGAGCACCAACTCCACAAAATACAATCAATAATAACCAAACAGTGTTCCATCAATACCCTAGTAATGCAAATTAGCATTCCTAGTGCCTCAATAGATGACTGTGAAAAATAATTTTCAATAAGCACATAGGAGGATGTTATATAAGAGTGATAACATCTCTAATCAATACATAAACGGATATTACTGTAACAAATTACAAAATAGGAACTCTTAATGTAAACACTATTACAAAATCACTTTTCAGAATTTTCAAGACTGAAAAATGTATCAATACATCTCAAAAATTTCTCACAAAAAATATGTTTTTTGTTTCCCTCTTCAAGCAACACGTCACTAACAAAACGTTGTCAATTTATAATCACTGAATAGTCTTTTTAGAATGTAGTTTCAATAACTGCAAACCAACTCGAGTTAGGGTATTTCTATTATATCCCAAGAAGAATCATCCACAAACCGTAAAGGGTTTTAATCATAACTACCAAATATTTTACTCACAAAACTTGTTATAGTTGCTATAACTACCAAATATTCAGGAATTATATTAGCATAAAACAAATAGTTTCATGCCTTTAAAAAGAAAATCCTTTCCTTAACCAATTGTCTCAAGGCCCATAAGAATCAAGATGGTTTTTGTATTACCTATTTATGATGGAAGAGAAACAAAGAAATACTACAAGAATTTGTCAAATAGATCAATAACTACCCAGCTAAAAATATCCACAGTCGAGCTTTGGCACTTCACTTTACTACTGATCTTTGTCACTTCAAGCCGACACCATTCCAATTTATCATTGCAAATCCTAGCCACCACACCTTCCATGTGACATTCTATCCATCACGTGCTCTAATGAGGGCTTTTGATAAATGAAACATCAAATTCCCTTTGCCAAGTTTTGAAGATAATCTTTTAATCCTTTAGTATACTTGATGGCTTAGGGTAACTTTAACACATATTATGTATACCCGATACTCATTAGGTGTATAAAGTAAAAAAATTCCTTTTTAAGAGATGTCGACCATGTAATACTGGTATAAATACCTTATAATCATAGAAAATGCCGAATATTGACAATACCACAATATAAAACAATATTGTCACCACAAAGTCAAATGCTATGTATTGTGATCGAACAAAAACCCAACCATAAAGAAATTCCTGATACTTCATGTATTCTCCACCCATCACATGATTAATGTGATTTGTTTAAAGACCAATACCTCATTAAAGTCACTACCATGTGACTTTTAATAAAGTCATAATAATTGCAGTGAGACCTGATAGTATTCCATATGCCAAGTTAATCAATAAACATTGACACAATTATATTGTCAAAGAAATATGCCATGATAATATGTAATAATAATGCCACAAAGAAAAATATCTCTGCATTGAACTGAATACACTAATCAATCTGGAATACTTCAAGTACATAGAATGTAATGTCAAGATGTTAGGATACCAATGTAACTAAACTGAACCAAAAGTCATCTCAAGGATCCCGATGTAAACATCATTATATAAATCAATTATAAATATCATGTCTGGCTTAACACAATATAGTAGTGCAATAGAATGAGATTAAAAATGTACTAATATATCATCCAAAGACAAAATGATAGTAATCAACTGAATATACCTATGACTTGTAATCCTAAAAGATCAAACTGAAAAACATCTTTCATTATAACTGCATATCATAACACCAACCATATGTGAACAAACCAATGTAATTGAATAACATATCACCCAATTTGAGAATGCATCCTATCAACATCCATCAAGCATCAACATCTATCAAGCATATCACCACATATATTCTCATATTAGTGAACCACTTTTGACATCAAGGACAAACTAACACATAAACAACTGAAAGCCAACAAACTCCCCCTTTGTCCTTGATGACAAAACACATATCATCTCTCCCCCTTTTTGCCTCAATGACAAAGAATGAAAGAAGAGAATGTGAGATGCCATGAATATAAATAGTTGAAACCACTGAGCACAGTAACCATTTGGAAGGAGAAATCAAGAATCAAAGACTATCAACATATCATTACTTCAGTCATAACCAAATAACTCTGTCATATATCTCCTTGTGTTAATCACATGAGCAATCAAATAACCTATTTGCACCAAATATCAATTGTTTAAACAATTTTACCATCATGAATAACCATATACCAAGGAATCAACTATGCACTTCTCAAGAAGTTTTGTCACTTGCAAGATAGCATCTACAGAATATGAGCTTCTATTGGCATAGATATCATAAGCATAAACAAGATCACATCATTTTCAAATTTTCTTCTAGAATCTTTATCATCTGATACTGCTTTTCCTTTCCAAAAATTCTCCTCATGACTATTTATACCATTTTCAATATTATCTCTATGAATCTCCATCTCTTTGAAAACAACACTGATTCATAACTTTATAATGCTCTCTTTGAATGAGAGCACTTAACTTAAATCATGAAACTACAATCTTCCAAGAACATGAGTGCAAACCAATGACAACATTTATCTCTAATACTCAACCAATTCTTCTTAGTGACAATGAATTATCAAGATGTATTCAAAGTTTGATCAATAACAATCTTAACATAAAAATAGTAAGCCTTATTAAAATGCAGTCGAGGAGAAATTCAGATAGCCTATCATCAAGTTTTTCATAAAATGCACCAGTATGTCAGGAACAAAGGTAGATTTAACCTGATATGTAGATGTCAAATATGCATGATCCCAAACTACATATGACATTTGCAACTTCTGAATAGTTAAACTAGAATACATCAATACCAATATTAATTAATGATTTCAAGTCATCAAAGATAAGCAACTCAAACATCTCTTGTATGTAGAAAAAGGACTGCAAAAAGAGCCTCACGTCAACCTACTTAACCAAACACCAATATCCACATGTCTAGTACTTTTTTCTCATGATCATCTACATACTCAAGAATACTCTTGTTTAACAAAAGTGAAAAAAAAAATCTAATAACATTTGTACTCTTCACCTCTTTGATATAAATTCTTTGATCATTATCTTTTATCCTATCCATGACAAATTCATTTCCTTGTACAATACTGGTACTGCTCTTTATCTTGTTGGTTGCTTGCTACTCAATGAACTAGTCATTTTTTATTACTAGTCTTGATCTCATTACTGACACAATAGTGACTTGTTTTGATAGCATTGTGATGCTACTCTTGACCTTTACTACAATAGTTACTCAACACATACCACTTATTGTAGTTTACAAAAAATTTCACTCCTGTCAAACTCATACCTGCACCTTATGAATTGATCCATCAAAGCATCAAACTCACCCAAGAACTGTCATTGTACTTTCAAACTTGAATTCCTGCCATGAATGTGTTAGAGGAAATATATAAAAAATGGTGCGAACAACTTTAGAAGATCATGATACAAGAATATTCATTAGCTTAATCCTTCCTATTACTTGAATGATAGGAAATGAAAGGCTCCATCAAATCAACACATAAACCTTAACAACCTGTAAAAACAAATATGTTATGCACAATACAATAATCATGATGATCTTTGTTATATCCAAAACTATCAATATTTGAAACCTCTTATTTAATAAGTTGCCTATTTACTTCTTTTGAATTTGTCAATAGCATATACCTCCAATATCATATGTAGACCTTCATAATTAATTCAAATAGAATAAAAAGAAAAAAATGGCATTTACAAATTTGTTCTTTACTTCCTATACCACCAATAGTAGATGCATGTTGTCATACCTTATTCTTGACTTTATAGTGGTAAAATATGTTACCATAATAGACTCCTCTTGAGTCTTTGCTTCTTCTCAGGACCTGGATGGTATCACATGTTCAAGAAGTGCATAAGGAGTTTTCATAAATTCATCTTTATTGCTCTTCTTGTCATCTTGATTGCTCTTTTTTCTCCACACTAATGTAAACTTCTTCATTTGTTTGTTTAAAGTTCTTATCTTTCTGTTAAATCTGCATTGTTGTACTTTATGCCCAATGTTATTACATCTAAAACAAATTATCTTATGATTGATTTGAGGAACAAAAGGCTTCCTATAGATATTTCCAATTTTGTTCCCTACATAACTATCACTTGTATTCATTCTACAATCTCTTCTTAAATGACCAAAATTGTTACAATTGTAACATACCACATTCTCATTTCTAGAGACATTAGAATGATTCTTATTTGACCATCTCATGCAATCAATTGCCTTATGACCAAAGCCATTACAAACATAACAATATCCTTGAAAAGAATGATTGTACCTAAATGATTGATTATTCCAATGATGTGAATATCTGAAAACATTTCTCCTTTCTCTGTGAATACCTCTAAATTGTCTTCTAGCAATAGTGTTATCCTTCAGTGCAGCAATATGGTGACCAAGATCAACCTTCATTCTTGGTGTTTGCTTGATTGTAAACCTCTTTCCATCTGCAGTATCAAACACTGTCTCATGTTTAGATTCTTTTGCGAAGCTTTGTCCAACCTCATATCCCAATCTTGTAGGATCCTTAGAATGATTTTTCCTATCCAACATCTCATTCAATAGATTATTACTATGATCAAATTTTTGATTTCTACCTAATTGAACCTTGACACTTTCAATTTCTTTCCTTAATGCAACTACTTCTCCTTCAAGTTTTAGACATTCAATCTTCTTAACCTCCAAATCATACCTTACAACATCTATTACCCTCTTGCATTCTTCAATTTCAATTTTTTGACTTATAATCATGTTCTCTTTAAGAGTTAGTTCTTTAAACAAGGAATCATTATCTGAACTTTCCTTCAATGAACCAACCTCATTTTCTAGTTTATTACACAATTCATCCTTTTCTTTTAACTTGACTTCCAATCCCTCTTCAGTCTTTTTTCTATCAACCATTTGAGCTTCCAGAAATTCAACAATCTTTTTAGATTTACCATAGTTTTGGTTTTAATACATTATTAGTATCAATGCTCTTTTGAAGTTGTACCTGAAGTTCTTGATTTTCTCGTTTAATCATTTTAAGTTCATCTAAGGAAACAAGCAGTTCCCCTTCCAAATCAACCTCAAACTCATCACCTTCACATTCGTTTTCACCAAATTCTTGTTCAAATTCACTTACTAAGTGATCTCCTTCAAGTCTCCAACTATAGGATCACTTTTAGTATCAACTAGCAAGGGTATTTCTCGAGACAAAACTTCCCTAGACTTGACAAGGGCTAGTTGATCAATTTTTTGCTTAACACTAGTGGTTTTCATTTGACCTTTGTTTCTTTTGCATTTAGCCATAACAGATACTCCACGAATAGGAAACCCTAATTTGGTTAGAATTATGCATAAGTATGGCTCTGATACCACTTGTTGGAGTATGGATAGACACTGAGAGGGGGGTGAATTAGTGTTTGATAAATAGACCAAAAATTTAAACCTTTTAAACTTTTACAAAGAATTTTAGTTTAGATATCCTTTTTATTGATAACAAAGAAAAATAATCACTTTGAGAGAATTCATGAAAAGGGGTCAACAAAGATTAACTCAATTCATTTAGACAACTTCTGCCAATATAATTTGTGTGAGATATCTTGTACTTTACAAAAGATGTGACTAACATTGTTTAATGATTAGAGTGTGATGACAAGATAGGTGCATCTCATAAAACTGTGTACATAAAGACCAACATCATTAAATCACTTTAAGACCACTAGATTTCAATGAATTTTTATAAGACACTACAACAACTGTGCAACTGAATGACATATGATAAGCTTTGAAACAACAAAGAACTTTAGTACATTGTGATAGATTGAAGCATAACACTCTTGAACAATGAAACAATGGAAGAACATGTGATTTGATAGACTAAATTCTTTTCATCACAACATGCAAAACATGTTTGGTTAAACAAATATTTTTAAACCACTTTGCAACATACGACTTTGAAAGTACTTGTAACAGTAGATCACATTAACATTACAAAAATAAGAACTGACAATAGACATTAATACATCTGATAACTTATGAAAATTAGATAGACATTAAAAAAAATCATACCAATACTCATCACATAACACATTATATGTCCCGAGTGGAAAACCCTCTAGGGGAATAAAAACCACTCAAAAAATATATCACTTTACTTAGATAGAGCACCAACTCTACAAAGTTCAAGAGCACCAACCCCTCACTAATTTAGAGCACCAACTCTAGGAGCACTAACCCCTCACTATTTAGAGCACCAAGTCTACACAATTCAAAAGTACCAACTTCCAAAGTTACAAGAGCACCAACTCCTCCACTTTTCAGGAGCACAAACTCCATAAAATACAATGAATAATAACCAAACAGTGTTCCATCAATACCCTCACAATGCAAATTAGCATTCCTAGTGCCTCAATAGAAGACTGTGAAAAATAATTTTCAATAAGCACATAGGATGATGTTATATAAGACTGATAACATCTCCAATTGATAAATCAAGTGATATTATTGTAATAGATTACAAAATAGTTCTCAATGTAAACACTATTACAAAATCACTTTTCAGGATTTTCAAGACTGAACAATGTATCAATACATCTCAAAAAATTCTCACAAAAAATATATGTCTATTGTTTCCCTCTTCAAGCAACATGTCACTAGCAAAATGTTGTCAATTTATAATCACTGGATAGTATTTTCATAATGTAGTTTCAATAACTATAAACCAACTCGAGTTAGGGTATTTCTATTATAGCCTGAGAAGAATCATCCAGAAACTGTAAAGGGTTTTAATCATAGTTACCAAAGATTTTACTCACAAAACTTGTTACAGTCAACTGCTATAACTACCAAATATTCAGGAATGATATTAGCATAAAACAAATAGTTTCATGCCTTTAAAAAAAATCCTTTCCTTAACCAATTTTCTTAAGGACCATAAGAATCAAGATGGATTTTGTATTACCTATTTACAGTGGAAGAGAAATAAACAAATACCAGAAGAATTTGTCAAAGAGATCCATAACTACCCAGCTGAAAACCTCCATAGTCAAGCTTTGCCACTTCACTTTACCACCGAGCTTTGTCACTTCAAGTTGACACCATTCCAATTTATCATTGCAAATCCTGGCCACCACACCTTCCATGTGGCATTCTATCCATCGTGCCCTAATGAGGGATTTTGATAAATGAAACATCAAATTCCCTTTACCAAGTTTTGAAGATAATCTTTAAATCCTTTAGTATATCGAATGGCTTAGGGTAACTTTAACACATATTATGTATCCTCGATACTCATTAGAAGTATAAAGTAAACAAATTCTTTTTTAAGATGTGTCAACCATGTAATACATGGTATAAATACCTTATAATCATACCAAATGCCGAATATTGGCAATACCACAATATAAAACAATATTGTCACCACAATGTCAAATGTTATGTATTGTGATCAAACAAAACACCAACCATAAAGACTTGCCCGATACGTCATGTATTCTCCAGCCATCACATGATTAATGTGATTTGTTTAAATCTTGATACCACATTAAATTCACTGCAATGTGACTTTTAATAAAGTCATAGGAATTGCAATGAAACTCAATAGTATTCTATATGCCAATTTAATCAATAAACATTGACACAATTATATTGTCAAAGAAATATGCCATGATTATACGTAATAACAATGCCACAAAGAAAAATATATCTGCATTGAACTAAATACATTGATCAATCTGAAATACTTCAAGTAAATAGAATGTAATGTTAAGATGTCAGGATGTTGTAACCAAATTGAACCACCAAAGTCATCTCAAGGAGCTGGGCATGTGCAGGATCATGGTATGCCAAAAAGTGGCAATGGAGAAAAAAATACGTGTTTCTACGACTCAAAAACGCGAAAATGGTGAGTTGACTTTTTGGAGCTGGGGTGACTACCGAGGCAGAGGGAAAACTTAGTTTTAGGAATCGGATATCCGAATATCATTTGGATCGGATATTATTTTGTTGAAGTATAAAAAAAACTCATTCCGAAACACTCATTTATCCAGACAAAGGGAAACTTAGTTCTGGGAATGATAATCCAAAGCATTTTGTTAAGTATATATATATAGTCATTCTCATTTGTTTTCGGCTCATGTGGAGAGCGAAATCCGATATCCGATTTGGAGTCCATCTCTAACAGGTAAAGTTCTTTATTTTTTATCAAATTTTCATTTTTAGTTGACTAACTAGTAGATCAATTGAATATACCTATGACTTGTAATCCTGAAAGATCAAACTAAAAAACATCCTACATTATAACTGCATATCATAACACCAACCATATGTGAAAAAATTGATGTAACTAAATAATATATCACCCAATATAAGAATGTATCCTATCAACATCCATCAAGCATATCATCACATATATTCTCATATCAGTAAACCACTTTTGACATAAAGGACAAGCTAACACATAAACAACTGAAAGCCAATAGCTAGCAAAGTCAAGCATATTGTCTAAGAAGTCCTCTAAACATGCAAGATTTTTTGAAGGGTAGGGGGGTGTTAAAGTCTCTAGTCAGCCTCCACTTCGCATTTTGGTTGTTAGAGAGGAGCACCAACAGTGAATCCCATAACTAAATCCAAGCAGCCCTAAAGTTAGGAGCATAGACATTGATTAGGTGCCACATAAATCCCATTCTATTATCTTTAAAGAAAACTTCTAAACTATTACAATTGCTAAAACCTTCCTTACCAATTAGTCTATCTAGATTCCAAAGGGTGGAAATTCCTCTCGAAACACCATCGACATCATAAACACAATAGTGAGCTTTAGGACAAAAAAATTTTACCATCTTATCAAAAACATCCTTCTTCATTTTTGTCTCATGTATTAAGAGAACATCAATTTTTAGGTCAATAATAGAACCTTTGAGAATATGTTGTTTGAGAGGACTAAATTAAGTCACCTAATATTCCATAAAAATATTTTCATGACAAAATTGCACATTTGAAGCCAAAAAACCCTTTCCCTGGCCCAAGGGGAGGGGACTCCCCTCTTAATTATTTGATTCAATTCCATTTGAGAGCCCCTCTAGGGTCCTCTATTTCCTTGAAGCAATATCTCTAGCTACCTCTCTTAGTCTAACATCCTTATTGTTCATTGTACCCACTTTTGAGTCACTCCCCACATCCATTTTCTTCTTTTTCTTGGATTTACCACTTACCTGCATCCAGGGGTCTTCATTCACCTCATTTGCAGAAGGAGAAGAAGGAGCCAACTCCTTAAAACCCAGAATAGCCAATGATTCTTAGATCTTCATATGAAATGAATCTTGTGGTGCCAAGTCCTTTTTTAGAGAAATACATAGGTCCAAGCCTTTATCTAAGTCTCTAGAATCAAAAGGAGAGAGGGGAATCTCCCCACAACTAGATCGCCACCACATACCACTTGACACTCTAGTGTGGGGAGAGTAGCACCAGCCATCTAGACAAGCTCATCTTCATTTGATTCAACTCCTTTCTTAGGAGGCACATTCGAAGCCTTATCCCTATCTCCATCCAGTCAAGGGGAGTTAACATGATGAGAGTGCATGTAATAGTCTCCTTACTCTTTTGGAAAGAAATTTTCTTATAGTTGTTACTAAGATGACCAAACTTTCAACAGAGCTGACAAAACACCTTAGCATTTTCATATTCTAGAACTTAAGTCTAGGACCCGAACTTGGATTTCAAGGTGATAGAAGTGGGGAGAACACTGTTACAACAACGTTAACACAAACCCTAGAAAATTCAAGCCTAGATATCTGAGCAATAACCTTTTCCATAACAAGAAAACTTCCAAAGGTGTTAGCTATCCCCTAAAACATGTTAGGACTCCAAAATATAAGTGGTAAGCCTAGAAGCCTAACCCAAGTAGGAGCAACCGAGCCTAGGTCCATCAAGGGGTCTAAGCTAAATTTCCATTTACATAGCACCAGACAATTCTTAAAGTTCTTATCAAAAGCCCAAGGGCCTCCCATAAGCATTAAGACTAGATCTTCCTATTAGTTGAAACTAAAAAGGAAAAGGCCACTTTCCATAGCACTCAGACTAGCCACACCTTTAAGAGACCAAGCAACAACCATCCAAATATGTACCTAGTCAATACTTGGTTTGAAGGATAAGAACCTCCCAACCAACGACATCTAAAGGTTCTCTACTAATTCTTATATGATTTCATTTGGGACAAACACTTCTAGACCTTCCACTATACAACACTCCTTTAACTCAAAGGTGAAGAGGAAAGCCCTTTTCAAAACAGATGAATTTCTCACCAATTTGTCTATGTAAGGATTTTGATTCTTTCTCAGAAAAGAGGAACCTGATTCATGATGAATACTAACAACACCATAATCCTGAGATTAAATATCCACCACAAAATATTTTTACCCTAACAAGCCAACACATAGAGTTGATTTTTTGACCTTTCCACCTGTCAAAGAGGACAAAGTCTAGGAAGGGGATACCAGTTGAGGCCCCCCACCCAACTTTGTGATGGATGAAGCAAAAAACAAGAAATTTGAAATCCCAAGTGCACGTGGTGTAAGGTAATTTTTTTTTTTAATATTTTAAGGTTTGGGCCTTGGTTATTAGTGTAGACACTAAAAAATGGCTTAGGCCTATGACTACATTTTATCATTGTTGGTGTAATTAAATGTCTTGTACCTTGTCCTAGGTCATGATTACACCTTAGTTAAGTTTTCTTAGGGACCACATAGGAGGTTGTTGGAGATTTCCACTTTTGGTGGACTTGACATGTCATTACCTCATCATTTCCACCTTTTGTGGACACATCATGTGATTATCTCTCCACCTTAGGTGGAGTGATAGCTTTCATTGTTGTCTCATGTCATAAGATTATGACACTTGTCATAATCTTATGCCCTTCTATATTCTCACCTTGGCTATATAACCAAGGGGTCTCTCTCATTGTAAACAATCAATCATATCATTGACATTGAATACAGTTTATTCTTGTCATCTTGTTTCTCTCTCTTATGCTTGTGCTTTCTATTAGGCCTCTAGATCTTGGGTGGCTACCTCCAAATCTTACAATCATCAATTCAAGATACCCGCAAAATGATTAAATGATTTTATCATTTAATTATAACTTAACATCCTAATTCCTATAATTAATTAAATAGTTTTAACCATTTAATTAATTCATTTCATTTTCTTCTAAAATTGATTAATTAAGTAAATTACATTAATTTACTTTAATCATGTCACTAATTAATTCTAATCCCTTCTTTTGATTAATTAAATAAGTTTCCTAAATTTATTTAATTTTTGACGTTTAATTAAATAAATGATTATTCACTTAGTTAATTAATTATATCTTCTCATTTAAAGTGCTTCCTTAAAATTAAATATTTCATTTTGATTATGGAATCATGTACACACTTCTTCCACAAATAAAGGAATTAATTTTATAATTATTTCTTCTATTTGAGCACATGTCTCCTACATTTTCAATCTAATATCTCATGCATAATTCTCTCCCTTCCTGACTAACACTCTCTCTCAGTTCACTCACCTGACTAATTTGTCATCTCTTTTTGAATCACACACTCTTTCAGTTACATCTCTTGACTAATCAATCAAATTAGCTAACTATCCATTAAATCTAATCAATATAATTAATCAAGTCACTTAACTATTCAATCATATCCTTACACTCAATCTGGAACATTCAAATACAAATCAATCTCGATTGTTGAATCTGTGAAGTTTCTATAAAAGAAGCTTTTAAATTCTATTTTGAAAAAGTCACAATCTTCAAAGTTTTTCTGTCAAAATACTTATAGGCTAATACTGCGCACTCACGATCTGAGTGCATTTGAGCATTTCAAAGAAAATTTGAGGATAATAATGGAGATGAGTTAAGAAAGCATGGGAATTAGGTGATATAGTTCTTGTTTATTGAATTCTTTTGTTGCATTGCACTTCATTATCGATTTGGGGATTTTAGCATGATTTAGGAAATTTGTGATTGTTGTCATTGTTATGCTTCCTTTGTTCTTGGTTATTTTCCCTTACCACATTTGGTGAACCTGACGTGAAGTCACAAACTTCGAGAAAATTCATAGAAATTTTTATTTTTTGTAGGAACAGGTACGGATGAATGCATCTACAACATAGAATGACACATCTAACATCATGAACCACATTTGAAGAGGGAAACATTGCATCTAATTGGAAATGATGCTTTTGTGGCTTCCTACGACACATCTGACTAGTGAAAATAATTTTCTAATTTCCAAAATTTTCATTTTTGATTTTAATGATTAAATTTTGTTATGAATAATTCAAAGTTTTCAGTGTGTGATCTAGTGGAGTTAACCTAGTTTTTGTAGGATGATTGATAGAAGACAAAATACAACTTTCAAACTTCTAACGTGTGGTTTTGTAGGGATTTTTTCGAAGAATGGATTTTGAAACTAATTATCTATATAGCTTAGATCATATTTTGTTTGGTGCCTAAAATAAACAATTGCTTATTGTGCTTGGTGCTTTTGTACATTTCTATTTAGATTAGATCCCAATTAACAAGAGTATCCCCTTGGACACTTGTATGATCCTGGGTGTAAGAGAAATCGTTATTAACTCTAGAGGGCTTGCCTTGGTGGGAAAAATTACTCACCCCAAGGGATGACCCAAACCAGCAACAAGGTAAATCCAAGCTACTCTTGATTGGTATATCAATGTGAATGCTACTAGAAAACTTAGCATTACAAGTGTGGATGTGTTATACAGACAAGTGATTCCCTTAGTACGTGCATGATATGTTAAAACCTATAGAGTGTAACCTCTATAGGTTGGTAAACCTCCTTATTGGAGCTAATCTTGCCTCATGTATAACCACCTAAACGGGTGTCCTAATTAAAAACCATTTGTTTAAATTACCAAAAACCTTCTATCTATTGGTGCAGGAATGGTTGTTCCCAAGCTGACTCACATTATACATGCAATCTAGTAGTAGAGCTGACAAATTCCATATTCATGTGGGAATCTAGATTTTGGTAAGCCTAAGAAGTGAGTGAATTGTAAGGGGGAACCTATGCTACCAAGATCCTAAGTCATCCTCTCTAGATAGTGCAGTTGGAGGAAACTCTAAGTGGGAGTCTAGTGGATATTGTCCTTGCTAGCCTTAAGATTGTAATTATTTGTTTATTTATTTCAAACACTCTACTTGGCATGTCTTGTGTGTGTGTTCAATCAAATATGAGCTAACAAAAAGAATCCAAGATTCAAACTTAAACAAGTCAAAAATTTGTCAAAACTTCTAAGGACCAATTCATTGTTTAATGCATCTGTTATATAGAAATCTACATCTAACATTCAGAGTCGCAATTTTTTCAACAAAAAACATGACATTTTGAGTCAAAATTCCAAAAGATGCAACACATCTAAAAAATAAGCCACAATTGTTGTAGTCTGAAACACATTTGATACCATAAATTGTATCTGTGAGCTTCTGTGACACATTTGATCTTCTGAACCACATTTGTAATTTGGAATGACGCATCTGCCTGTCATAGAAAAAGTTACATTTAATAAATTGGAAACTCAAAATATTTACTATAGGATCTCGTTATTTTATTTACCCTCTACTGTAAACTCAATCCAGACCTATGACTTTCTCATATTTAGGTTCATACTTATTTTTCCTAATAATTTCATCATTGCACTACCTAGATCATCCACAATTGTTGTATTCTGAAATGCATCTAAGACTGTAAACCACATCTATGAGATTATGTGATGCATCTGATATTCTGAACCACATTTGTAGTCTGGAATGACACATCTTCCTGACACATAACAAAAGCTTACATTTAACAGAATAAAAACTCATATGAATCCCTATAGGAGATCTCATTATATGATCTACCCTCTACTAAAAAACTAGATCTAGACCTGAGACTTGTTCATGTTTAGGTTTATCCTTAGGTTTTCTAATTAGATGATTTGACTAGTAAACCACATCTAATACTATAAATCACATCCGTGAATTTATGTGATGCATCTAATCTTTTGAACCACATTTGTAGTCTAGAATGACGCATATGCCTTTCACAGAAAATCTTTCATCTAACAAACTATAAACTCATAAGATTTAATGTAGGATCTCATTATCTGATTTACCCTCTGTTATAAACTTGATCCAGACCTACGAATTGCTCATATTTAGGTTCATCCTTAGTTTTCCTAATAGTTTCATCATTTCATTACCTAGATCATCCTTAGCATACCTAGGACAATCCTTGTGTATAACACTTTGTAGAACTTAGGGTAGATAAATTGTATTACCTTGATTGAAAATAGTTATTCAAATACAATTACCCTTGACATATCATTTTACAATTTTTCCTGTGTCATCTTACTGGAATACCTCAAACTCACTAGGCTAGTTTGAACTCCACCCAATCAAACTATCACTTAGTCATTCTGGTATTGATCCTGTTAGAAATCCTAGTTGGAACCTTGCATCAAATTTGGCCAGTTAGTGACTCATCCCTTAGTTATCCAAATAAATTGACATATAGTTGGCATTATACCCTAGTCTTTGCATGTCATGATTTATGCCAAAAAGACCAAAAACATAGCATAACTTTCATATCCTAGATATTTGCATTGTAGAAATTATCTTAAGTCGTACCTTAATCATTGCATGTCATAAATTTATGCTAAAAAAAAACCAAAAAGCATAGCTTATACTCTCACATCTTAGGTAGTTAAATACCCTACAGTTCACATTCACGTGTCATCTTTTTTTGAGCAAGTCTTATCTTATGGTCCAGACCAAATTACAAAAGAGACGATTAGAAATGGACCCTTCATGACAACATGAGGACCTTTACAATCCCACTAGTGAAATGAACCTTGGTCCAACACCTCACTAGGTCAATAACAATACCACACAAGTTGGGTCAACATCACAGGAACCTCCAATTTCTAAATCATATTTCAACCTATTTGAAAACTTCCTCATAAGAGATGACCAAGGTCATATCACTGTTGAGGAACTTGAGGTAGCAGCCCAGGATCTTGAGGTTGTTGAATTTTTTAATGAGCTCACCATGCTCGACCCTCATATTTTTTAGCCAAAATCCTAGAGGATGGAGTTAAATTACCACCTGGATTTGACATAAACATACTACAAGTAGTGCCTTCACCTAGAAATGTCTCAAACTAAAACCAAGATCATATGACACATATTCCACAGAATGTTATACCTTAGGTAAACCTTAATATATCTTTAGGAGGAGCTACATAGATTCCTTCAACAATTCACACTACTCCCATTTTTGGGATTCCCTTCACAGGTCCACCTATAGAATCATCTATTACATATTCCATGACACAGACTGTGACCCAATCAACATTAGTGCCTATAACATAGTCAACAGAACAACTAGCAGGCACTAATCCATAATTTGGGACCTCAACAAACACCATGAATACTTCCTTAAACAATCCTTATGGATGCAAGAGAATAAGATTTTTAGGTTCAAGACCCACACCCACGGTTAATGTTAAGGGTACCATATATATTCATGCTATCCCCCAAAATAGTGCTACACAATGACAACAAGGCACACATATGTCGCCTCATGTGAATTTAGAAAAACCAAGATTTTGATCAAATAGCTTTACATCAAACACATCACAACAAGGTACCCATGCACAACCCATAAGTAAGAACACACAAGGGAAACCTAACATGAACACCTCATATAAAAATATACATCAGGTACAACAATAGACACCTTCATACACCTACCATGCACCTACACAAAATGAGAGACCCGACAATACGAATGACATACCAAACCCACAGGTGCATGCTCTAACTACAAAAATGCTTGCTTTGCAAAAAGTAGAGAACATGCAAGTAACAACCAAAAAATCCTACATGCAAGACTTGCATCCATACCCCTTTGATAGGAGTATTTGCATGCCTCATTTTCCACAAGGATGCATGATTCTAATCTTTTCAAAGTACAAAGGGATAGGCAACCTGATAGAGCACATTAGATAATTTAGTATGGCTTGTGTGGACATTGCCTTGGAGCACACATACTTGATAAGATTATTCCCTAGAACTCTTATGAGTCTTGCACTTGAGTGGTTTTCATGATTACCTAGGGGCATAACAACATGGTCTGAGTTAGCCAACAAATTTGTAGACACTATGCCTTTAACATTGAAAATGATATCACATTATCCACCTTGTGTACCTTGAAACAAGAAGAGGGAGAGTCTTTTATCAAATACTTCCAAAGATGGAGAAACTTGGTGAGCCAATGCCAAGTAGAGATACCTGAAAAACAAAAGATGGGAATGTTTGTTCAAAAACTCTTAGATTTCTTAAAAGATCCCTTGCAAGTTCATTGTTGTGCACACTTTGTAGACCTATTAGAAAAGGAACAATGATTGAGAAATCACTTGTCGCTAAGGGTGCCCTTAGGCTCTCTAAGAGTACAAATAGTCAACACACGTTCAATGAGAAAAACAAATACTGGTCTCGACAAAAAAATGTCACAAACAACGAGGTTGT
Source organism: Sequoia sempervirens (assembly GCA_007258455.2). Lineage (NCBI taxonomy): Eukaryota > Viridiplantae > Streptophyta > Pinopsida > Cupressales > Cupressaceae > Sequoia > Sequoia sempervirens. The sequence continues at coordinate 355,384,540 of VDFB02105785.1, forward strand.
GGATCCCAAATCTATAAACAAAAGTAGTCCTATTGTCACTCTAAGAGGACCTGAAGCCTCAACAACTACACCACAAACCCATACACCAACAAAAAATTCCACACAAAACAATCAAGGACTAGGACAACAAAGACCACCTAGGAAATACATTAAACATGAATACACTCCCCTCAACGAACCCATTGAAATGGTACTGAATAAACTTGTTCAATCAGGTGTCATAAAACTATGGGAACCCACATCTTACATGTCTAATTTTAAACCTTTGTGGTGGGATGATAACACCCTTTGTGAATATCACCAAGGTAAAGGACATAAAACATACACTTGTAGACAACTAAAAAATATTATTCAGGACCTTATCAAGACAAATTAATCTAGGTAGAGGGACAACAACAAAACATTTCCAATCAAGATCACACAATCTACAAGAATCCCCTTCAAGACAATGATTCAGGGAAAGCCTCTGGTTTAGATACTAATAACAATAACTCAACCAATTATATGACTATTGGCTATAATTACACCAAAATCCTCCATCTTCGAGCTGCAAATGAGCATATTAACACCATTACCATAAAGAAGACCCCAGAATGAGTTGTAAACACATGCAGAACTAAAATAACCATACTTTCCCCTTCACCTCCCAAGCAGTCCCAAGTTAAAGGCCATTTTAACTTGTTGGGTCAGCTAGAGAAAATCGCAACACAAATATCCATATTCAAACTACTATGCACATCACTCAAGCATATGGCCATACTAGATAAGATGTTGAAAGAAATCTATGTCCCAAACAACCTCAATGTCAACTAATTTCAAGCCATGGTTGGATTCCTTGCAAGCTCTCACCATGTTACCTTCTCTAACAAAGACTATTCAACCCAAAAGATGAACCATAATGACTCACTACACATTGAAGTCTTCATCCATCAAAATAAGATCAAACGAGTCTTGATAGATGGTGGAGTGGGATTGAATGTGTGTTCCTTAAAATTGGTTAAGGAACTGGGTCTTTCTAAAGCATGTGTGGATAAGAAAAATATCATAGTCATAAAAGGTTATGATGATGATGACCGATCCTCCCAAGGCATAATAGCACTTCCACTCCAAGTGGGACACATAATGTTGGATTCGACTTTCCAAGTATTGGATCTGGAAATCCCTTTTAATCTTCTCCTGGGTCGACCATGGATTCATGTCATGAAGATCATTCCCTCCACATATCATCAATACCTAAATTTTCCCTATAACAACACCAAAATTACTATCGAAGGTGACCCTCATCCCTTCGATTATTACATTAACCTACGAGGAGTCTCTAGACATTAGATGCCACTTAACTGTGAGGCCTCAATGTCAATCTCATCCAAATACATTGATCCCTCAACACTCACCAGGATATTTGATGTGCCTCGGTCATCTGCATCCACATCCTCTGCTTTTGTTGCTCAATCCCTAAATCGAGCTAAGATCCAAATCTGTGATATGGGATGTGGAGAATACTATATTAATAATTTACCAACAAACGATAATGCTATTGCTACTAAGGCCGTCAAGATAGCTACAAAGGGGACATAAAAAGATGGTCATGCTTGGATTAAAACATTTTGGGATCCTAATACTACATCCGCCTTTTTCCTATCTGCTTCCACTTCATCCTCCCATGTCCATGATAACCCACTACTTGATCATGATTCTGTTGAGGGCATCCAATCATCATCCTTCCATCCCACCTACCCTGGGATAGGATAGGTATCTCCTACTGTTGCCTCTACCAAGTCACCTTGCCAAGTTGTCAAGGATGTGCAAGCTTCCTTTGATGTTATCAGTACAAAAAAGGATAGTCCCAAAGATTCTATTGATAACATCGCCACTCTCGTTTGTCCATTAGACATTCCTATCACTTCACCTATTTCATCCATCTCCCTCACATCCATTGGCATCAAGGACATGGCTCAACAAGTCACAACTCAAGAAAAGAATAAAGGAAAAGATCCAATAAATGACCTATCTTTAAAAGGAGAACAAGAATCAATAAACACAATGAAAATAAAGGAAGATCAAGACAAGTCCTCTAGCCACCATAAAAAGCTATTGGACCAATAAAAAATACAAGTCAAGAATGAGCAAGAATGTCAAGAAAAGTCCTCTAGCCAAAATCAAAATCTATTAGACAAATCAAAAATAAAAGTCAAAAGTGAAAGCAAGTAAAATTCAATCTCTAAGTATGCCTCTCCATCAAAAATCACTAGGGGTATCTATCAAGGAAAAAGGTCAACAAAAGAGCTTGTTGTTCCATGGTCTCTATCCACATCACTCTCACTCATACCATATATTCCATTCCACTCATCCATGTTCTCATATCCGTCATATCATCCCACCTTCATTGGTGATGTCTTTCAATGTGTCTTTGACGAAGACCCCTTGACGTACTCTAACTCATTAATTGACCAAACTCCTTTTCATCTAAATCCTGGTGGCCCACATAGTGTACACATTAGGGATCATACCATGGCCTCATTCATCCACCACTTCTATGATCTGTCATATTGTCTACTTACATTCCACATCCAAATCACGTCCTTTTGTCCATCATGGTCATCTAAAAAAGGTCAAGGCATCATCACGATGTATGGGTTTTAGACATAGCTCCAAAAAGCTCAGTTGAAATCACAAAAAAAATAGTAAAGAGAAATAATCCATCCAATAGTGAAAACCATCTCAATGGCACTTTGGATAAGTACCATGGTGAAAATCTGGCAAATAGGAACCATGTGTAGACTTTCTTCACTCTATTGATCATCTATTATCACTTCACATCGTCTTTCCACCTTCACCCTTACTAATACTACTATCCCTCCTTCCTTTTGTGACACCCACAATAAAAGTAGTTGCTAATCCTATGACTTGAGAGCGGTTGACACTCACAGCATACTGCATAAGATCATTCTTACCATCCAATCCCACACAATACCTGACCAATGGAAAATACCTAACAACCGTTCTTGACAAAATAAACCTCTAGATCTTCAGGTCCTAACACACTTGCAAAAACACAAAACCATTAAGAAAACATGTCAAAAACACAAAAAAAAATCAAAAAATGTCAAAATCCCAAAACATCCAAATACTCAATAGAAAAATAGAGTTGATCTAGTCTATCAAGTCCAATCGAACTACATCATCTTTGAGCTTAAACATAGGAAAGGACATCATTGATGAACCCCCAAAACACCTTGGGTCAATCCTTTAGTAGTCTATCATATAAACTATCTTTTTCATCAACTATTAATATCTTCATCTTGTAAATGGGTCGAGTCTAGTCGAACTATGTTGTCTCTATGAATTTACTACGTAGGCAAGGCCATCATCGATGAGCCCCTGATACATTGAGTCAGTCCTTTTGGGTTTAGTCAAACAATAAAATAATGACTTAATCTTTGTCAAATAAAGCAAAGTCAGTTTTTGTTGAACTACGGGGTCTTTGCATGTATAATGTAGGCAAGTTCATCAATCGATGAGCCCCCGAGGTTGCACTAGGTCAGTCCTTTAGGGTTCATCACATTCATTATCACACACATTAGATATCTTCAAATGAAACAAATCTTTTTCAGTCAGTTTTGTCAGTCAAAGTTTGGTCAAACTACGTGGTCTCTGTGTGTACAACGCAGGCAAGGCTTAATAGCCCCCAAGGCCCTAAATGTCATTCCTCTTAGGGTTTTATTGTTTTGGTCATTTCACATGGTCAAATAATGAACGAATCGAACACAAGGTCAAAAATGACGCTCAATCCAACTAGTCAAAAATTAGTCTAACATCAAATTTATCAAATCAGTCATTTAAGAGTCTTCAAGATGTTTCCTTTTTGACATCAAACTCTTTTCTGTCAACCAATTTATTTAGGATATGTCTTTCCGGAATCAACATCAAATTTATCAAATTAGTCATTTAAGAGTCTTCAAGATGTGTCCTACTTGACATCAAAATATTTTTTTTCAACCAATTTATTCAAGATATGTCTTTCCTAATTCAACATCAAATTTATCAAATCAGTCATCTAAGAGTCTTCAAGATTTGTCTTTCTTGACATCAAACTCTTCTATCAACCAATTTATTCAGGATATGTCTTTCCTAAATAAAAATCAAATCTATCATGTTGATCATTTAAGAGTCTTCAAGATGTGTCCTTCTTGATGTCAGACTCTTTTTTGTCAACCAATTTATTTAGGACTTTCCTTTCCTGAATCAACATCAAATCTATCCAATCAGTCATTTAAGATTCTTCAATATGTGTCCTTGACGTCAAACTCTTTTTTATCAACCAATTTATTTAGGATATGTCTTTCCTAAATCAACATCAAATCTATCACGTCAGTCATTTCAAAGTCTTCAAGATTTGTCCTTCTTGACGTCAGAATCTTTTTTGTCAACCAATTGATTCAGGATATGTCTTCCCTAAATCAACATCAAATCTATCCAATCAATCATTAAAGATTCTTCAAGATGTGTCCTTCTTGACGTTAGACTCTTTTTTTTCAACCAATTTATTCAAGATATGTCTTTCCGGAATCAACATCAAATATATCAAATCAATCACTAAAGAGTCTTCAAGATGTTTCCTTGACATCAGACTCTTTCTTGTCAATTGTGAGTCTTCAAGATGTGTCTTTCTTGATGTCAGACCCTATTATGTCACTTATTCAGGATGTGTCCTTCATGAATCCCAAACTTGGAAATAATCAGATTCAACATTTCAATTTTCGTTTGGATGTGTCCTTTCTAAAGAATGACCAGCCAGCCTTGTCATCACCAAGTCAACCTATGGAAAGCAAACAAAGATCTGACACACATGTCTTGACAAACATTTTTCATTTATTTTTAAATGATTTAATCTGATCATGTAACTAGCCGCCTCGAGGATGTCCTGTGACGGATTTAGAGGAGTGAGATTGTTACATTAACATATCTTGCTTTTTGACTGATTGCCTTATTTTTTTGAAATTTTCATGTAACTAGCCACCTCGACAATGTCCTATGACGGATTTAGAGGAGCGACAATGTTACATGAGCATATCTTTTTTTTGTCTTATCTTTTTAAAATTGTCATGTCACTAGCCACTTCAAGGATGTTCTGACAATAGGATTTAGAGGAGCAATGACGTATCATGATGATTGTCTTATATTTTCAAAGTTTTCATGTCACTAGCCACCTCAAGGATGTCCAAGCAATAGGATTTAGAGGAGCAATGACATTTCATGACAGGTTTTCTTTGGATTGATGTTTGTGGTTTGTCTCGACAAAAATATTGGGAACAATTGGATTCTTAAGTATAAGTCACAAAAATCCTTTTTTGTGACTGTTTGTTTTTAGTAAAGGCATGACATTGCACACCATTGGTCTACCTCATATCATGGTATTTCTTGTATATTGCAATAAACCGCCCAATGATGATTAAAATGCAGATTATTAGTATAAGGACAACAAAGTGATGACATATCTTTCTTTGACACTAACAATCTTCTTTCATCATCTTCAAACCAACTGATTTCTTTCACCACCATTGAACTTCTAGCTATCCAATTACCTAATTGGGATAATTTCCAATTTTTTTTGATTTTTTCAGAAATTTGTCATTTTTCCCAACTTACCTATTTCACACTAGGGGATGACTGGGGCATGCTATTCATTATTCTTTTGACACAATGCCGAAATGACATTATGTTAAAGAGGAGCAAAATGTAGACGCTAAACAATGGCTTAGGGTTGCGACTACATTTTTCACCATCAATTCAAGATACCCGCAAAATGATTAAATTTTATCATTTAATTATAACTTAACATCCTAATTCCTCTAATTAATTAAATAGTTTTAACAATTTAATTAATTTATTTATTTTTCTTCTAAAATTGGTTAATTAAGTAAATTACATTAATTTACTTTAATCATGTCGCTAATTAATTCTAATCTCTTCTTTTGATTAATTAAATAAATCTCCTAAATTTATTTAATTACGTCATTTAAATTAAATCTTTTCTTCTTACTAATTAAATAAGTTTCCTAAATTTATTTAATTTCCCACATTTAATTAATTAATTCTATCTTCTCATTTAAAGTGCTTCCTTAAAATTGAATATTTCATTTTGATTATGGAATCACGTACACACAACTTCTTCCACAAAGAAAGGAATTACTTTTATAATTAATTCTTCTATTTGAGCACATCTCCTACATTTTCAATCTAATATCTCATGCACATTTCTCTCCATTCTTGACTAAGACTCTCTCTCAAATCACCTACATAACTAATATGTCATCTCCTTTTGACTCACACACTCTTTTAGTTACATCTCTTGACTAATCAATCAAATTAGCTAAGTATCCAATCAATCTAATCAATCAAATTAGATAACTATTCAATAAATCTAATCAATCAAGTCACTTAACTATTCAATCAGATTCACGCTCAATCTGGACCATTCAAACACAAAACAATCTCGATTGTCGAATCTGTGAAGTTTCTATAAAAGAAGCCTTTAAATTCTATTTTGAAAATATCACAATCTTCAAAGTTTTGCTATCAAAATACTTACAAGCTAATATTGCACACTCACGATCTAAGGGCATTTGATCACTTCAAAGCAAAGTTGAGGAGAATAATGGAGATGAGTCAAGCAAACATGGGAATTGGATGATATAGTTTTTGTTTATTGAATTCTTTTGTTGCATTGCACTTCATTATCGATTTGGGGATTTTAGCATAATTTAGGCAATTTGTAATTGTTGTCATTGTTATGCTTTCTTTGTTCTTGGTTATTTTCCCTTATCACAATTAGCACTACAGGCAAAAAGCCCCATCACTTCACCAAGGAGCCTCCCCTTAATACCAGGGTAAGCAATTTCCACTGTTGATTCACCAAGGAGCCTCCCCTTAATACCAAGGTAAGCAATTTCCACTGTTGATGCAATAGAGAGTGACCTGGGAAGGTTTGAACCTTAATTGTTGGCCCTATAGGCAACAAGCTCCACCACCTTACCAAAGGGTCTCCCCTTTTAGAGAGGGATATTATGGTTTGGGCCTTGGTTGTTAGCACTACAAACAAGAAACCCCACCATTTCACCAAGGAGTCTTCCCTTAATACCAGGGCAAACAATATATATTATTGATGTTGTAGGGTTAAAATAAAGATATTAAGGCTTGGCTCTTAGTTGTTAGCACTACAGGCAAGAAGCATCGCCATTTCATCAAGGAGCCTCTCCTTAATACCAAAGTAATCAATCTTCATTCTTGACGTGATGGAGAATGAACCCACAAGGTTTGAACCTTGATTGTTGGCCCTACTTAAATTCAATGTGAACAAATATATCTTAATTTATTTAGAATAAAATAAAAAAATATTTGATTAAAAATTAAGTAGATAAATAGTTTTATAGTTGTTCCAAGCAATTTCAATCTGAAACACATACACTTGCCGAGGACGAAGCATAACATTGCGTAGTTCGCAAAGCACTATAGCTTAGATCAATCCACATTATTAAGTGTTTTATTTGAGAAAAAACCACGAGAACTAAGTGTTTTTCTCTGATAGGATTAACATGAGACACCAGATATGAGAAAACGAAGAGTCTCTCTGTCGCATTAAAATCAACCGAAGTTACAGCAAACTCCGATTCCCGCACCACATTGTCCGATTTCGCAGCAATGAAAGGATGGTTTACAATAACCATCACTCCTACACTGTTGATAATCACGCGTTAATAGGGTTTGCTTCGGCCATACCTGACATGGCTATTGCCAATGATATTATTAACATCACGCAGAACAATTCCTTTGCCATTTACTTTTATACTACGAAGAAAAATGCTGTAGGTAAGCAGGGAGAAGACATCCAATTTATAAGTGGAATTAGAGTGAAATCGCATGGCTTCGCCGTCTGTTTTCTCAATGTCTACGCCAGTTTGTATAGCATTATTGATCGGGCCAACCGTGGCAATGGTTCTTTTCTTCTTTGGAGATTTAATCGAGATATTAGAAATTCAAAACAGTGGGCGGGACATGAATTTTATGAATAAATGTCTTATATATTCCATATTAAATCTGAGCTCATAGACATTGTTTGCTCCGTATTGCTCTATGTAGCTTCTCTGTGGGATATTTGAGCGCATATTCGACCAGTGAATTTACTGAAAGGGAACATTGAACAGATTATGTCCTTTCTGAGAGCACACTTCCCAAAGCATTTGTTAAATATATTTGTATAAGAGCCTCGCTTCTTCTATTATCTTTTCTCCCGGTAATGCATATCTGTGTTTGGCCCAAGAAGCAAAAGAACTCTCCATTTCCATCTCTGAATATTTTCTGGGCGTCTGCCAAAGATCAGAAGGCGCACTCAGTATTAAGAAGAGATAAAAGGATTCAATCAATACTGATCCAACAGCCTATACCCAAATAAAAATCAACCGGCTGTAGTGTTATTGAAGATACATTGTAACCATGGTTGTGTCTTATATTAATGATGCGCAGAAGAGGGCCACAAAGGATGCCGGTATGATTGCACGGCTCAATGTCATGTGAATAGTTAACACGATATAAAAACTGGGGTGATCATGTGTCATGCATAAGCAAAACGAGTCACAAGAAACCCTATATATAGTATATCACCATTATATGGAAAACCATAATACCAGTATGATATGTAGGTTAGAAGGCCCGATATAGATGCAATCAAATTATAATGCACATAAATAAGTTAGTGTGCACTACATGATTCAAAGCTAAATATGATGTTGGTCAAGTCAAGCTAGAAAGTCAAGATTGATTGATTGCTTATGGATAGGTGTTGAATAATGTAAGCATTAGGAATGATATATTTGAATAAAGATGATTATTATTTTGATGAAGGCTTTTAGCTATGCTTGGAACAAGACCAATGTTGTGATTTGATGATTTTCTTATAGTTGGATTGTATGGAGGGTTGTTTGAAGCTAGATATGAATGACAAGGGAAATTGGGAAATAAGGGGATCAAAGGGAGACTAAGAGATTATTGATAGAAGATGGAAATAGATGGGTAATCATGATGGAGGGATGGAGGGAGTTAGAGGATCTCTAAGGACTATGGGGTTGAGAAAGAACATGCCCCAATCTAGATATCTATAATGAGGCATTTGGATTACATAGGAGGAGAGGGAGGATGGAGGTATTGAGATGGACATGTTGGAGGAAGTAATATGAAAATTATGGATGGAAAAGATGGAAGGACTGAAAAGGATGGAGGATAGAAATGTGATGAGTCAAGTTGATATGAAAGAGATGGCACTTGGTAGGTGTAGTGCATGACTATTGGAAACTCTAGCAAATTCATGGAATATGGTAGGGGAGGGTTTAGATTTATTGGTGAATAGCTTGATTGTTAAAGGTAATAAAAGATTTAATAATGGTAAAGGTACAAGGGGGATGTGGTGGATGCCAAATGAAGTAAGGTTTAGATTGTCTAAAAAATATTTGGATATTTTTCTCCTATCCTTATAAAGATCGAAAGGGGGCTAAAGGGATGGGAGAGAATGGGATACTATGGATTACATGGATATAATGTATAGGAAGATAGAAGGAAGTAAATAGGATGATACTTACCCCAAGTGTAGGAATAAAATTGGATGGGAGGACATACATGTATGATTCTTATTTTTTAGGTTTTCATCATGGTACTTACCCAGGAAGCTTGTTTGATAGGCTTTCACCATTAGACTAATATTTTATCTTTACTTACTTTTTGGATATTTTAGTTTTATGATTTGTTTTACAATTGTTTTGACCATTATTGGGTTAGGATGGAGGGGGATAGAAGGATGTGGATAGAGGATAGGAAGGTGGATAAGGGATCAGAATATTAGGAGGATAATGGGCAAGGAATAAGGAATAAGGAAACAAGCATCTTATTTGTATACGAAGGAGAGGGGATCCAATGGAGGATGATCATTGTAGGTTGATAGAACCTTTTTTATATTTGAAGGTGCACTTCTCTAGGGTGTCTTCAGAGTGGAAGTGAAGGGGGGCCAAAGATAAGTGGATTATATGAAAGCATGGACTAAACGGATGTGAAGGGGTGATGGTGGGATGATGGAATGCCATTAAACTGAGGGAAACCAAGACTGATGTTTGCATATATTGTAATAAATGGAGATTTATGATAGATTGAGGGATTATGGAGGACAAATTATAGTAGACGTTGGGACATAAGGACGCAAAATGAACTTAGCAAATGAAATATTATTAGATGGGAGATTTTTATAGAGGAGGAATATTTTGGAAGAGAAAATTTAGATTCCATTTTGGATTTAATATTTCAATGTTTTACTTTTTTTTCTTTGGGATCCATATGGTTTTTCCTTTTTATTTTTTCTTGGTGTTTTTTTTTGATCTTTTAGATTAATTTTTATTTTGAATCAGACTTTTCTTTGCTTTTGCATGTCATTTTGAGGAGACATGTTACCCTTGCACTTTTGTGGACTATTTATTTTATTCATTTTTTATTTGGAATCCAAATTGCTTCCAAAGGAAGTGGAATGGGTTAGTCAATATGGATGGTTTAGATATGCATGGGAGGAGGGATGTGAGGGTTGTGTTAAAAGATGACAATGATTTTTTTAATTTTTTTTATCTTGACTAGGGACTAAAAGGAATCAATTGGTAGGATTTGGGAGGGTAGAATATTTGACATAAGAATGCAAAATATATTTATAAGATAGAGGAAATATGAAAGTGGTCTTTGGGACATAAGGACCCAAAATATATTTGGAAGATGAGGGAGGGCTAACGGATTTCATTTTGGATTTTTATGGTGGAGGGGGAAGGATTGAAATATGTGTAATAGAGAAGGTGGGGCAAGTACTTGTTTATAATTTAGAAGAAGCAACCATAGGATGAAAAAATATTCTACTAATACTTGTATATTATGTGTCATGGGATGTGTATCCAAGGCCATATGATTGTGTATTTTATTTGAAATGGATGAGCTCCAAGATGACATGTTCGTGAAGGCCTAAGCTTTTCTTTGATAGTTAATTATCCTCAAAATTTGTATGGAAATGAGATGTTGGTTATTTTGGAAACAAGATGTAATTCTATTTTGAGGTGAAGGGGGGTGGGTAGTGGATACATGCTATTCCTCTAAGGAAATAGAACCATCATGGGTCAATGTGAGATAACTAAGAGGGTAAGGTGATGGTTTTGGATAGTTTCCATAGGAGTTGATATGGGTTCATAAGGAAGATTTGATGGGATGATAGGAATAGATGGGGATTAGATTATTTCAATGGTTTAGATACAAGTAAAATTTGGGATGTGATTAATTAGGGATAGGTGTTGGTGGGAGAAATTTCCACACTAATGGAATACCTAGGTGATTTTCAACTAATGGGTGCAATGAATCAAAACATATTTTGTTTTTGTAGTCATTGGATAACTTTATAAATTAAGGATTTGGATTGCTTAGGATTAAAGGAGGGTGGTATCATTCCATAATATTGTGGTATTGGATTAGTCCTTAGAGTCCTACATTTATAAGTGAATGATTTGGAAGGTTTTGAGTTAGGTGGGGATTATGATTAGATAGAAGTGAAGGTGGAGAGTTAGGTATGTGGACACATGGATAACATGAAATGGGATTTGAGAAAAGGGTGGAGGTAATAATGATATATTGGAAAGATGTAGATTGATTCATAAATGAGGGAATATATGGGGAATAATATAGAGATATAGATTTAGAATAAAGTTGAGATTTGATTAGGGGAAAGGATGGACTTTCTATATCATAGGTATCCCTAGGGTGACTAATATATATGCATGTAGGAATGATGAGGTAGCTTGTGCTAGAAAATTCATGGTGAATATATATTATGGATGGGTAGGTGGTACAAGCTTGGAAAGAGTTTACTTGCAATGATGACATCAAAGGGATTAGTTTAATATTTGTCTTGAGTAACAAGACTACATCATCATTGGGATATAATAGATTCATGATTAGGATTGTTTGATGAGATGAGAAAGAGGAAAATAAAAGAGTGGATGGAAATATATGATTGGAGGATTGTTGGAAGAATATATATTATTTTTTATATCATAAGACCTTAAGGTAGATTTAAATAAATCTTAGATTTTGATTTTGATTAAGCTTAGATTAGGGATAGGGTTTATTTTAGATGATTAGATGAAGGAATGTCATATAAAGAAGAAGATGCATTGAAATAGTGTGTTGGTGCATTGAACTAGGGTGTAGATGTGCTAAAACATGAAAATATCTAACATCGCTCATTCCTAATCCTTTTATGATTCTATGATGTTCCAATATGATGTTCCAATTTTATGATAAAATTGAAAGTGCTATGATGACTTCTATTGGATACAAAATGTTGATTTAGTATATATATAATATGTGATTGTATAGTCATAGTTCATTGATTAAATGATTCTATTATTATATTATTTCCTAACAATGATAGTAAGGTATCGATAAAATTATTATCTTGTGTGATAGGTGTAAGTATCAAGGAACAAGAACTAGGTCCTAGTGTTGAGATGTCTTGAAATAATCCAAGTTTTTGATAAAGAATTAAGTAATTAATATAATATTAATTTTAATTTAATTTATAAATAAATAAATAATATTGGATAATTATGAATGTATAATAATATTATTTTATTTAGTTATTATGTTAATTAATTTCTTTTGAGAAAATAAATAAATTTAATTGTTAAGTTTTCCAAAAAAAAAATTGAATATTCATGTTTATTTTAAAAATGTAGGAAATAAAATATTATATTTACTAATTGGTGAATTACAAAAAATAATTTTCTAATATTAGTTTAAAAGTAAATTCTTTTATGATGAAGAATTGAAAAAGAAAATAATATTTCAACATTATTGATTTGCAGAAAAAATATTTAATATTATCTTCTCTAGTTAAGATTATAATATTTTATTACATTTTATTGTTAAGTATTAATTTAGGTTTTATAAAGAAAATGAATAGTTTTATGTTTTTATTCTTCTTCTTCTTCATCTGGGATTTCTGTTATTTTTTATGATGTAATTTAGAGAAAGAAGAAAATAAGTTTGAAGTTTAAAGATTTCTAGGAGCACTTTTTTTGAAAGAATTGATGAAATATGGTTAGTGAATAATTTTTATTCATCTCTATTTATTTTTCAAAATCACACAAGGGTAAGTGCAAAAAGATGGGGGGCCAAAAAGGGGTCTTAAGTGGCCACTTTTTTCTTGAAATTGGATGTGAAATTGATGATAGTTACACTCAAAATATTTAGATGCAATAAAAAAAAGGATCATAGTGCTCCGAGTCTACTTTCTAAACTACAAATAAATTTTGAAAATGGTAGAGATTAAAGGGTTCAAAAGAGGGAGCCACAAAAATTGATGTTCTTTTTGTCAAAAAAAATAACATAGCGACTTTTGTGGCTCCCTCAAAAGGTTAACTTTTTTTGGTATTTTTAAAATCACTTCCGTGAGAAATTAGCTAACAGCATGTAGTTTATGCCCAATTTTTCTAATAATTTGTTAATGAATATTTTTTTTTTTACTAGTTTTCAAAGTGAACACTCCTTAAAAGCAAAATTTTGGGTATGTTACCCCTATAAATTTTGAAAACTAGTTGAAAATCATTTTTTTTAATGTGTAGAATGGAGTATAGTTTCTGAAAATGTAATTTATTTGAAATTTTGATGAAAAATTAATTTATAAAGAAAAAAATACCAAACACTGGTTTTTTCCAAAAATAGAGACAAACAAAAGAAATTATAGATCAAAGGCTTAACATTGTCAAAATGTGAAAAAAAAATACATCATTAGATAGCTAAGAGAGAGCCTATTATTATCCAGGTGTTTGATTTGTTCGACCTTGAAACACGTGTAATCCTGATGCTTAGCACGAACATGATTATGTGAAATATTGTAGAATTTTCAAAAACACATATTTGGACATTAGGAAGGCACTCCAAGATTTTGGGTTGGTATTCCAAAGAAAACACCAAGCCTAAGGCTTGGGGATTCCCAAAGCAAGGAGTAACATGATCACGTTATAACGCGCTCACATTATTTCATAGTTTTGACATGTTCTTTTGTGTTTGTGCCTAGGAGTTTCCTAAGCAAGACATAGCACACTCGCATTATGTCTTGCTCTGTGTTAAATGGTAGTCTATTAAACGTATGTATATATATTTGTATGTTTTTATGTATGTATGCTTGTATGACATGTATGTATTTATGCATGTATGTATATGTATGTACGTACATATGTATCAATGTATGTACGTGTATGTATATATGTATGTATGTATGATTTTATGTACATATATATGTATGCTTGTATGAATGTAATTATGTATGTATGCATGCATGTATGTATGTATGTATGTATGTATGTATGTATGTATGTATGTGTACCATAGAAAAATAGTTCTTTGACATTTTCATGGTCATTTAGGTCTTTTTCCTATGATGCTTGACTTATTATGCTTAGATTTAATGTTGTAATGTGACTTATACATTCACATTAGGTCTTGAATATTCAAATTATTAAGAATTTATGATTTCTTGTGAAGGTGTTGTGAAGTATTGTAACACATCTCTACACTTTTCTAGACTCTTCTTCTTATAATTCATCTAAATATTCCATTTTTATCCCTTACCAAATCTTATTTAAAGTTTTGTAAAGTATTGTAACAAAATTTCATGCTTTTCTAGACTTTTCATCACTAATTACACCTTTCCTATGATTTATTTGGACCCTTTATGCAATTATAGGCCTTCATTAAGTGTGTTTTTGAATATAAACCTGAAAAACAACATTAAAGATAGCTTAATTCCTAACACCCATTTTCTTTTCTTGATTGGGACCAATTTTCCATGGGGAAAATGAGTCCCTCTTGGCACAAAATTGAAAATAAATTCAAATTTCTTTCGGGTTTTTATTCAATAAGACCTTAGGTCAGCCTGTGATGTATTTTCAAGAAATTAGGGCATAAATGTGTATAAATATTTTTTTTTCTATCCATTTTAACCCCAATTCATTCGTGCATTCAATCCATCATAGCATTAAAGTATTCTAGCATCCTTAATCATTTAATCAAGCATCTTGGAGCAACCATTGACATATCTTCAAACTTTAACAACAAGGGTTTGGTGAGTTTATGACACTTGCATGTTATTTTTTCATCATTCCTTTCTCATTTTATTTCTTTATCAAGGGTTTGATTACCAAAGTGGGATTTGACCAAGGAAAATCCCTATACTCTAACCCTTAACCATTTTCCCCCTCTTTGCATGTGTGTTTGTAGGTCTTGTAGGTAGATTCATCAAAGAGATGGGTGTTGAAAAATTTTCAACAATTCATCAAAGAAATCCAAGTCAACAAAGACCTAATTCAAGCTTGGAGACATCATTCAACCCATCTTTTGTAGATTTGGTTCTATCAACCTTACAAGAAGACAAGTGTGAATATGGACCCACAAAGTTGACTTTTGAATTTGTAGATTTATGTATGTGGACTAATTCACCATCAGTAGCGAATGAATCCCACTACCAGGCTGGAAAAAGTGATTTCTAAGGATTTTAGTTCCCGACATCCCAAAACTTGTTTCAACATAATTTACCAAAACCTAGACTAATTTGTCATCGGTGGTGAATGAGTCCCATTGGTCATTAACAATGATTTCTTAAACATTCCAAAACCTTCTAGCATCATCATTCTACCTCTAAGTGCACTCCATTCAATTTCATTAAGTTTTGTTTTCATTTGTGCATGTTTCTAGTTCATTTCTACATATCACACTATTTTTTCAAACACTTCATATTTCTTAAGTTTTGCATAAATAATTAGTCTATTTCTTTAGTCCATTACATTTAGATCATTGAATTTAGGCATACTTTCATTGTACTTACATTAGTTTGAGTGAACCACCTAGCTTTTGTGTAGGATCTATCTTTCTCCTTTAGGTGAAAAGCCCTAATTGAGCAAGAGAGTCATAGCATCCTATACCACAAAACTCTTCGGTTCAGTATGTATGTCTTTAGAGGGAGGGAGAATTTAAAGAGAGAGAATTTTCTATAGGGTGGGAGGGAGAAAGGGAGGGAGAAACTTGAGAGAGAGAGAGAGGTAAAGAGATAGTGAGAGAGAGACATGAGAGAGGAAGAGGGGGTGGAAGGGAGAGACCTAAGAGAGAGGGATTGGGAGAGAAGGGGATAGAGTGAGAGGTACTTAGCTAGGTAGGGTGGGAGGGATAGAGGGAGAGGATAGAGATATATATAGATAGAGAGAGGGGGTGGGAGAGAGAGAGAGGGAGTCAAAGAGAGAGGCGAGAGGAGATTTGAGGAGAGGGTGGGAGAGGAGTCAGAGAGAGGAAGTCGGAGAGATCTAAGAGAGGAGAGGTGTGGGAGGAGACTTCAGGAGAGAGGAGGGAGAGGGTGGGGAGAGAGGGGTTGGGTGAAGGGCTTATCTGGGTAGGGTGGGAGGGATAGAGAGAGAGGGGGGAGAGAGAGAAGAGAGTTACCTAGGTAAGGTGCTAGAGGGAGAGACTTGAGAGATAGGAAGAGAGAGGGAGTGTGTGTGTGTGTTTGAGAGAGAGAGAGAGAATTAGAGAGAGTGAGAGAGAGGGAGGGGGAGAGAAGTGAGAAGATAGAGAGAGAAAGAGAGAAGGATAGGGGTTGAGGGTCCAATTTATAGGTTAGAGTGTTGAGGGTTTAAGGATTTAAGAGTTGATGGATGATATTGAGGGTTTAAGGGTTTAGGGTTGACAGATTAGGGTTGATGTTTGAGGGTATAGGGTTGAGTATATAGGTTTTAGGGTATAGGGTTGAGGGATTATGGTTGAGGATCCAATGTATAGGGTAGAGGGTTGAGAATTGAGGGTTCAAGGTTTAATGTATAGGGTATAGGGTTGAGAATTGAGGTTTTAATGGTTGAGGGATTAGGGTTTAAGGGTTGAGGGTTGAGGGATTAGGGTTGAGGGATTAAGGGTTGAGGTTTGAGTGTTTAGGGATTGAGAGTTGAGGTATTAAGGGTTTATAGTTTAGGGTTTAAGGGTTGAGGGTTGAGGGTTTATTCTAGAGAGTTCAAGGGTTTAGGGTTTAGGGTTGAAGGACTAGGGCTAAAGGTTTAAGGTATTGGGTAGAGGGTAGAGGGTAGAGGGTAGAGGGTATATGGTTTAAGGGTTTAGGGTTTAAGGGTTGAGGATTGAGGGTTTAAGGGTAGGGTATAGGGTTGAGGGATTAGGGTAGAGAGGGAGGGAGGGAGGGATGGAGAGATGGAGGGAGAAATGAGATAGAGAGGAGAGAAGAGGAGGGAAGGAGAAAGATAGATGAGGGTTGAGGATCCAATGCATAGGGTAGAGGGTTGAGAATTGAGGGTATAGGGTTGAGGTTTTTGGTATTGGGTTGAGGGTAGAGGATTGAGGGTATAGGTTCAAGGGATTAGGGTTGAGGATCTAATGTATAGGGTAGAAGATATAGGGATTGAGGGTTTAGGGTTTAAGGGTTGAGGGTGTAAGGTAGATATTTTAAGGGTTTAAGGGTTGAGGGCTTAGGTTTGAGGTATTAGGGTGGGGGTTTAGGGTTTAGGATTGAAGGTTTAAGGCTTTAAGAGTTGGGTTATAGGGTTGAGGGATTAGGGTGGGGAGGGAGGGATAAATGGAGGGAGAAGTGATATAGAGAGGAGAGAAGAGGAGGGAAGGAGAGAGAGAGAGAGATGAGGGTTGAGGATCCAATGTATAGGGTAGAGGGTTGAGAATTGAGGGTATAGGGTTGAGGACCTATAGGGTTGAGGGTTTAGGGTATTGGATTTGTTGGTTTTTTTTTAGAACCAAACTTAATCTCACCAAATGCCTATGAATTTTCCATAATTCAATGGTAAGCAAAGGTAAGGATTGTACAATAGACAAGTAAGGATTACTATGCCCTTACTTATACTCTTCAAGCTCTATGAAACCCGGGAGGGTAATCTTGATATTGTTCAAATAATATTCCCTTGCCATTTTATCCTAAACATTAGAACAAACAGATGTATCCCTATCAGATGCTAATAGATAAAACTCCTCAAGGATTTAGTTGAACCTTAAGTGAGTTGTTACCTAAAGCAAAGAATAAATGATATCTCATATTGATATGTTTTGTTAAATGTGTTTAAATGATTTTCATTCTCATTTTATGTTCTTGGTCTTGTGCAAGGATGACTAATTCACATTCTAGATAGACAGACAAATAGACTAGTGTCTTATCTTTGGGTGACGAAGTCACACTTGTAACAATCTACATAATACCTTAGAAATTTAACTCAAAATTTGTAGACTATCAACATATTGCATTACAATATTCAATTCACTGTGTTGAAAAAAAAATACTTAGCAATCCTAGAATTTTCCCTCACAAACCAATGATCTTACTTAAGCATTTAATCAGTTCCTTGAACCAAAGAAAAAAAAATCACTCATTCAATCAAAACAATTAAAGATAAATCCAAAGATCCTTAATCATTTCATTTATAATCTGAAAGAGAAAATACATAGGAGATACTTTTTTTCCAAACTAACATTTTCATTCATACACTGTTGCTACTGTAAAACTAATTAAGCTCATTACAAATTAGCTTATACCCTAGACTTCATACTATTTTATTCATCTATGCATGAATTTACAAATCGCTCTTACATGAGCTCAATTTCCCAACCTAGACCAATCGAGACCCAAAATTCAAACCCCTGTAACTGGCCATGAAATCTCATTTATAGAAACATGGGAGCAACAAGCAACTAGAAAAATTACAATTTTAGTCACATTTACACTTGACACTCAATTTCATTTCAATTCCACCACTCCCCAAATGGTTACATTTACATTTGCAGAGAGGGGGAAAAAAAAAAAAAAGAAGACAAAATCCTTTCCATTGTAGAAGATTCACCCGCCATCCAAAAGGCATCATTCATCATTGCAGCAGTGCCAAAACCCTCCATCCACATCAACCAAAGAAGTTTTCTACGTCAGTACCTTAGACAAAAACTTTTAATTTAGCTGAAAATGCATACTTATTATCATAGCAATAGTGTCCAACACCTCTCCATGTCGGTCATCAAAAATAAAAACATGGAACATGGAAACCGCCTTTTCCAAGGTTCATCATCTTCATAATCAAAGTCTGCATGTCCCCTTCATGATTTTTCTAAAACTAGAGAAGCTATATCTCCATCATCAGAATCCTCTTATGCTACCAATGTGAGAAGGTATCATCCATACTCTGGGTCAATATCTATTTCATCACTCAAAGGACCAGCCCCATCCTCCATGGCAGAGTCATGTCTCCCCATATATGAATCATAAACCTTGTGGTA